>PVJO010001419.1:0-173474 GCA_004026905.1 Hystrix cristata
AAGAGGATAAAATGGAATCATAAAAATATTCAGTTAAACCCAGAAAAGTCAAAAGAGACGGGAAAAATAAAGTACAAGAGGAACAAAGAGGAAACAGCTAGTAAAATGGCAGATTTAATCCAACTATCTCATAGTCACTTTAACTGCATAGTCTAAACCCAGAGTTAAAACACAAAGTTTGTCATGCTGGATCTTAAAAAGCAAGAACCAATTATGTTCTCCTTATAAAATACAACGATCTAGATCAGTTAAAGAAAGAAGAGTAGAAACAGACACCAGGCCAGAGCTCATTAAAAGGAAGCCAAAGGAGCTAATTAATTAGCACCAAAGCAGAGCTGGGAACCAAGAACCAGAGACAGAGGGCTGTTACCTGTTGACGGAGAGGCCCACACACAGGCGGATGTGCCTCCCAGCGAAGCTTAAACGTGGGCAGCTGAAGCAGAGGGAACTGAGGGGAAATCCACAATTCAGCTGTAGATGTCAACACTCCTCTGCCTATAATTGATAGAAGAAGTAGACAGAAAATCAGTGAGAATGTATGAGACGAAACTACGCCATCAACAGACCAGACCTAATTGACACTGATAGAACACTCCATCAACTCTGCAGGACGCACGTTCTTCTCAGAGTGCAGAACGCTCAGCAAGACAGACAGCAGGCTGAGCCATAAAACACACCTTGACAGACTGAAATGAAGAGACACCAGACAGAGAATGTTCTCACATTGTAATGAAATTAAACCAGAAATCAAAATGCACAAGTACATAGCTGAGGAGCATGTGAGCCCAGCAGGCTGGGCACTGGGGGTGCAGAGCAGGAGGGGGCTAACACAGAACCCACAGCTGGACACATGAGTCTCAGGGTGGACAGACACTTGATGTATATTGTGGCAAGGATGATGGGTAGGGTGTGTGGATCCATGGGAGATGTAAGCCCATGAAGCCAAAAGGCTGCAGCTCAATAACAAGCCATTCTCAGAAGAAATGGGTATGCCCAGGGCAAGCCCAGGAAGCAGAGGCCACAGCCAGGTGCATAACAAGAAGCCCCAGGCCTCATGGCTCCACCACTGATGCACCTGCATCCTGTTTTCTCATACCTGCGGTCACCTGAAGACTCCTATTGCCTCAACTGAAAGAGGAGGAAACTCTGTGGGCAGCTTGGTGTGTGGATACAAGCCACACCACAGCCTTCTTGCAATGACCTTGAAAGATGGTGGCAGGTTAAGGTCACCCAAAAGGGAGAGCACTGGGCAGTACAACTGTCCATCCACTTTGTGAAGAAAAAGAAGTGGTCTGAGACTCAAGATGTACAAACACTTGGGCAGGGAAGCATTCTAGTTGGCTTGGTCAGGAGCCTGGAAGGGAAAACACTGGAGAGCTGAGGACCAGGAGGTCTGGGTAGAGGCATGGTGGTGGCAGAATGGAGGTGGGCATGAATCTGATTGGTGTTTGTGCCACATGTTCACTGTCCAGCAGCATGTGTCCACCATGGAGAAACCCTAAACAACCAAATGGACATAATGGAGTGGACAGGCATTGCTGACCAGCTCCACCACTGGCCACTCAGCCAATTTTTGGGGTACGTGAATGAAGTGACCAAGGGCAGAGGTGGAGACCCAGCAGTGTAGACTCCCCCACCCAGGCTCTGTCCAGCTGCCTGTTCTTACCTGCCAGCGACAGAGGCCAGAGTGGAGCTGGCAGTGTGGCCCTTCCTCAAGGGGATCAGCTGCAGCCAAGGGACCATACTGGGCCCCTCAATCCTAGGAGGCCTGGTGGTTCATTCTCTCAGGCAGAAGTTCTAGAAGGAGGTCTGTATTTCCCACACCGCACCTCTGCTGCAGCACAGCCTAGGGGTCCTGAGGTTTGCTCCTTAACCCCAGCTCAGGCCCCTCCTTCTATCAGATCAGACCAGGAAACCACTTGACGGCAAAGGATGTGGGGATGGCCCATGGCCGTAGGTTCCTTCAGCCACATCACACGTACACCACACAGAATCCCCAGTCAATGGAGCAAGGCGGCTGCCTCGGGGAGTGCTTGTCCTCAGGGTGGGGGCAGCATGGGGTAGGGTGCTGCCCAGGTACAGCGTGTGCACTGAGTCAGACTCCTGTGCATATGGGCATTGAGTAAGATGACACCTAGGACCCAGGTGGGAGTGTGGCAGCCACTGGGATCTGTAGAATAAGAGGTCCTGCTCCCCAGAAGGGCCACACTGGCAGGCACAGAAGGTGTCCCAGTGAGTTATAAACCTCAGCTACTGCCTGGGAACTTGGGACTCCTTGATGGGGGATTATCAGGCAAGAGAGGGAGCCCCATCTTGGTGGGGGCAATGGAGCCCAGTCGGCAGGTGGAAATGGGGCTGCTGTGTATGGTGATGGTATCTGTGGAGTCTGAGTGACCTGTAGGACACTTCACAATAGCCCCTTGTCCAATTGCAACTATAGAGGGATAGCCCCAGCTACCCTAGAGAGCACATCAGGGTGAGGGTCCTCAGTAGAGATCTGAGTCACATCACCAGGAAGACACTGATGTCTGCAGAAGGTGGAAGGAAGGTGTCAGTACCAACAGTGTCCCTGAAGCCAACCACCAGGCGTGGTTAACAGTGTCCCAGCTGCTGCTATGTGTCAAGGCAAAGTTCCAGTCTGATAGGTCAACTGTGCTACCTAGAGATGGTCAGGGGCCACCATGGTGGCTAGAAGGCTGGGACAACAAGCCAACTCCTCAGTGCAGTAAACTTTCCCCTTGGAAGCATGGTGTGTGGCTTCTCTGCCTTTGGACTTCTCCAACAGACCTTTCATGATACCCTGATAAAAGCCACAGAAGCAGAATTGCTTACACAAGCTGAGAGAAATTGGGGGGGCGGTGCTGGGGATCAAACTCAGGGCTTTGCTCTTGCTAAGCAAGTCCTCTACCACTGAGCTAAATCTCCAACCCCATTGAGGGCATTGTTACCAAGGAAAAAACCTAAGTAAACCCTTTACCCTCACTTAAGTGACCTGAAAGAAAACTCTTTGGAGGTCACACGGCTGGGTAGTACATCATTAGCATCCCACCAGCTTTGCCGTAGATAATACCTCTGATGTGTAGACTAGGAAAACAGTTGCCTAGGTTACTTGGGAGGATCCGAAAGCCACTTCTGCTGAGAACACTGACTCTTCCCTGGATCCTGCACATGTCTAAAGGTGTCTGGAACAGCATGAAGAGGTGTGGCATCTCTGTCTCCCTGTTGCGCCTACCCTCTTTGCTGCCTTAACCTTTGGGTCAGGGTCTCCTCTGCTCTGCACATACACATGAGATTGCCTGTTGGAGCTGATCTGTGTTTTCTTTGTCTCTTTCTCTTCTCTCTTTCCCTATCATACCCTGTGCTTTCCTAGCAGCCCCATCATAAGACCCTGAAGGAACCACAAAGCCAGGACAATGGTGCCAGCTACAAGAATAACTTAGCAATTCTCAGGATAAGTTGGCTGTGACCACCCTCTTCTTGTCTCACAGCAGAAGATACATCTTCTGGAATTGGGGCCTGCCCAGTGGAGACTTACTGGACTTTAACCCACCCCAGGCCATGGAATCAGTAGAAACTTGCTGGTCCCTTTGCTCTAGAGCAGCTGGTCCCTCTCCTAATCGGTGATGATTCCCTTCAGCTGAAGTCCCTCTCCAATAAAGCAGCACCTGTGCAAATGCGCATTCGCTTGGTCTCATTTCCATTGTTTCCATGCCAAAGATGCCATCCAGTAGCACTGTTGCTCAAAACGTGGCACCTGAGGTCTTAGCCGTGTTCATGTCTTGGAGAATGAATGAATGAAGCTTAGTTTAGCTCTCAAAAGGGTAGCTTCAGGCAGGGATCACACTCTAGGAATGTGCTGAGCCACCTCATCATTTTCAAAGCACAGGCTAGAAATTGATTGCTGAGATTGAGTCCAAGCCTTGCATTTGCCAGCTGTGTGACTTTGAGCCAGTTATCAGCCTCTCTGCCTCAGTTTCTCCAGTTGGCCCTTGAAAGGTTTGAAGTTGGCTTGTGCATAGGCAATAACAGGCACATAATAAACACTATTGTTGTTACTTTTTATCATTTCATTGACCAGGAACTGAGACCCAGAGAGGCCCAGGCATGGGACCATGGGATGGCAAGGCTGGGACTGCAGAACACTGGAGTAGAAGGTGACATTGGTCCTGAGGCCTCAGACACCCAGTGCAGGCAGGTGGCTGCGAATTTACTTGTCAAAACTCACCACCCTAGCACTTGTGATGGTACATTTCCTTGTGTATAACTCTCACCTCCATAAATCCACTTTGATGCAGAGGAGGCCAGGATCCAGACATTCTGGCACCGGGGGAAAGGTTTCAATTATTCCATCAATTCATCTCCCTCTCCAGCCACTGCTTCTCACAGCGCCCTCTGACATGCACCCTCCGCCCTCCACCCTCAGCCTGTCTGCACACCAGCACCTTTCACAGCCAAACTACAAAGAGGGCCAAGAAAACCCCACAGTGTCCCCTAACAGAACCCTTGGGATGGAGCGCCACTGAGACCTGGCAGCACTGTGCCCTCCAGGGTGAATCCTTTCCCTCTCAGACCCAGGGTCCCTGACCACATGCCATGTCTGTGCAGGTGACAGGGCCAGGTGCCAGGCAGAGCCTTTGCCTCCCCTCCTGCCTGGACCTCCCAAAGTGTCACTCCCATTCTGAACCAGGAGGACAGGAGCCCTGAGCGGATTCAGAGCTGCTGGAGACACTGCCTGGTCCCAGGCATCTCAGCCCCAGAGGGACATGTTCCCCTGGGAGAAATGAATGCAGCTAAGCCTCGCACAGGTCAGACTGTGGCTGTCCCACAGGACACTGGTGACACGGCTGCACACATGCTGGGTGGGGGACAGAGCACACCAGGGAGGAGGAGGCCAGAAAAAGCAGCTGTGAGAAAGAGCACAAAGAAGGAAAATCGTTGTTCTGACCAAATCTGAGAAGGTTTTAAAGGCAGTGACATCTAGGCCAAGCTTCCCTCAGGAAGCAGAGCCAGGATGGGAAGTCCCCCGGGATGTGGAGTCCCAGAGAACATTGAGGAGAGGCCCAGGCAGGGCAGTCACCATGCCCAGTGCAGCCATCCACGCTCCTGCCACAGCGCTGACCATCTCTGAGCATCTGATCATAAGGAGCGGGCTGCCTGTCATCAACAGCACTCCTTAATTAAGCAGTAATTGGCTCTCTAAAGACATTTATTGACTTCAAGTGTCTATGTAATCAGATGTGTCTCACATAGTTGTAAAGGCTCGTTAATTTTTTTAATAATTAAGTGGCACTTAATGAAATAGGAATAATTGTCCAACCTTGTCCACATGAAACCCTTAGAGATGTGTAACTTGATGGACCCCCTATCTGTCACATCCCTCACCCACCCTGGGACCCAGGCAGGGGCAAGCAGACTGTGTCCTACAGAGACTCCAAGACCTACCTGCCTCACCTCAGTGTCATATGTGGGTAGGTGGGGACAGAGGCCAGGGACACCCCTAAGAGGCAGAGCAAATGCAGGAGAGATGCAGGATCTGGTCCCTGGCCCAAAGCTCTTCTGTCCTGCCCTTCTCAGATAGTGTCACAGCTGTCTGACACCACCATGCATCTAATCCTTACCTCAGTCCTGAGTGGGGAAACTGAGGCATGACAGGATGAGGTAACTTTACTCAGAGTGACAAGGCCAGAAGCGGTCAGTACCAGGACATATGACTGCATGCATGAACACCTGCACACATGTACATACACACACACTGACACGTGTACTCACATGTGTGCACAGATGTATGCAGGCTTACTCATATGTGTGCACACCCAACACCAACATGCTTACCCACCCATACCTATGCATAATCATACACCTGTATCACTGCATACATCCCTGCATACTTGCACACCCACACACTTGTACACCCCCTCACCTGTATATCTACATACCTGTACCCAGATCAGAGAGACAGAGCCCATTTTGGAGGGTCAGTGAGACAGAGCCCACCTCGGAGTGGGATGTGACACAGGACCCTTCAGCAGGAGGCAGCAGGAAACACCTACCTGACTGTCCATGGCTGTCATGAGGACTGAATAAGATGTGTGGATAAAGCGTCTGGTGCATAGTGGGGCCGGAGTTAGTAAGCTCTGGAAATGGGGTGAGTCTGGGCCAAGAGGGCCATGTCCATGTGGGCCACTGGAGCCAGGACTCTTTCTGCCATGCTGCAATGTCATGTCCCACTCTAAGTGCAAATCTGAAAAAGGAAAATGATGAGTCACATCCCATAGCAGTGACCATCCCATCCCTGGGGCCCATAGCAGCGGCCATACCCACCAACCATGCTGTCCTGGTGGAGAGTATCTGGGGGACAAGGGCTGCCCCCAACCCACATTCCCGTCCAAGCAGGATCCACAATTCCTGGATCCATGGGATATAGGTAGCAGGGGCCCCAGGGAGGCAGTACCATGGTCCACCAGAACCATCTTTGGGGGTCCCCGCTCTCAGAGAGGAGACCCCTGCCAAAGTGAGCTCACAATTCTAGCTCTTTCCAAGGCTTGGACTCCTGCGGTGAGCTGGAAACCCCCCAGAAATGGTGGAGTCCCTTCCAGTGCAGGGATTGCTGGCTTTCAGGCACCTGGCTCTGCTCCTAGGGGCTCCCAGGCGGCTGGCCAGAGGTCCTGGCTGTCAGCCTTGCTTGGTGACCTGGGTTTGCCAACCCACCAGCTGATGTTTGCTCCCTCCCCTGAGAAATGGTGGTGGCTGTGGCCCCAGAGGATGCCTGTAGGCAGAAGCTGCGGTGAAGGCACAGAGTAGTGGCATGGCAGTGCCTCTGGGATGGGGTCCTTTGGGGACAGACAGGGAAGCCTTCCAAGTCACACAGGTGGCTCCAGAGAGGACCCCCAAACAGATATGAGCAACAACCAGCCAGTTGTGGGAACCAAACTGCCTCCATGAGAATTCTATCCTCACTGGCTTTTGGAGCACTTCCCACCAACTCCAAATCATTTTCAATTGTCCCACCCCAATTGTGAGGGCACTCTGCAATTAGATGCACAAACAGCAGATGGGACCCTCACAGAAGTCCAAAACGGTGGGTGCAAAAATCACACCTGCCAGCACCCGCTCTGCCAACTGCACAAGACATTGGGTAGGGGGACCATGTGCTGTAGACCCCCTGGTGGCCGGCAACCAAGCCAGGATTGGAACCCACAGTAGCAGCCTTTCCAATAAACATTCCCTGGCTCTGGCAGCAGCGCCCCATGTCCATAATTAAGTGACAGCATGTCTGTGGTCTGGCAAGGCTCCCATCAAAATAAGCAGGCCTTGCAGACAAAACAAGCAAATTGCTGCTCCCAGCACAAGCCAGGAGGGTGAGACTCCCTGTCCGCCCCCTCCAGTTTAGACAGGCCCTGGGCACATACCATGGCCCGCACAAGTGCCCACAAGTTAGTGAGCATGCAAGCCACTAAGCCATCGAGGCCAGACTCCACAGCGAAGACAGGGAGGTACAGACCTTTCCTAGGGGGACCTCCAGACATGTAAAAGTGCAGCTCTTGGCCTATGATCATATCTGTAGTCAGGCAGCTGGGTGATCCAGCCATGGAGGATCTGTGCAGGAACCCGTGGCAGGCTGTGCAGGCCCTCATAGAGAACCTTTCCTCCATAAGGGACAGGCTTGGCAGCCTGGGCCTGAGACTCTGTCTGGGAATCAGGAAGCTGGGTTCAAATCTTACCTATGTTTAGCTCCTGGGCTTACCCCTAGTTTCCTCAGGGAAGCCTGGAGGCCTCTGACCCACCATGTCATGTGAGAGAGCACGGAAGCATGCTCTGCGGATGGTGGGGAGCTGGCCAAATGCCTGGGATGTCATGACTGTCTCTCTGCAGCCCCAGGTGCATCAATCTGTGACCTGCAGGCTGCCATCCACTTGCTCATGGAGATCAACCTTGCAGATCTCCACCCACCATTCACCCATCAGACCTTCCTCTCCAGGCCTGGGACTCCACACGAGGGCCTGTCATTGCCTGCAGCTGCCACCCTTGTGGTTCAAGAGGATACTGGTCCAGGAGCCCAGTGGCTCATGCCCAGCATCTTGGAGGAGCTTCTGAGTTGGACTCAGAGCTCAGAAGCTGAACGGTTCCTGCCCAGAGAGAGGCAAGACTGTGAGACTGTCCTTTGAGGCCCATCTCTGGTCACAGTGGGAGGATAGCTTGCTGGAGAAGCCACCTCTGAAAGGGTTCCCAAAGGATGAGCTTGAAGATCAGACCTAGCACCAAGAAGCAAAGGTCAAGACACCAGCATGTTAGGACCATGAGACCCCCCTGCTGAGGGCCCTGGCCAGGACACTGACCTTTGCCTTCCCCAAACACCACCAAAGCAATCTCAGCTATGGGTATGGGTTCTGCCTCCTCCCACTGGGCCTGCAAGCTCAGCCATCATCATGCCACCAAATCTTGCCTCTGACTTCCACCTCTGAAGCTTGACAGGCAGCTGGGTGGACGGATAGAAGACCAGTGGGCTGAGGGTGTGGCATAAGGATATACGGCCCCTCTGAGGGCTGAGCATGCTGCTATGATCACCTTGGCATGGTCATTACATGTAGACTCACCTTCTTCGATGTCAGCTGCTGCCACTGACCAGCAAAAAGTTTACCCTCCACCCCAGTCACATTGGTGAAGGGCCCGGGACCCCATCTCTGTTGAGTCTGAAAACCCAGCGTATGAAAGCAAGGTTTCAAAGCAGTGGTGTGTCAGTGAGTTCCAGTAGACACCATATTATCTATTGTGCCCATGCAGTGTCCTGTGGGGTAGGGGCTGCTCTTAGCCCATTTTACAGATGGAGAAACTGAGGCCCCAGATTTCATCACCAGACTGCCTCGGGTCTCTGTGAACAGCAGATGGCAGTACAAGTCTAGAGCCCTGATCCAATGGGGAGCTACAGAAACAAAACCTCAGCACCATAAAGCTGCTGTGTCCCTGTGATGAGCACACTGGGATGCTAAGCGATAGAGTCAAGGCCTCAGAGGATACCCCTGCCCCCACCTCCTGCTTTCTCCCTGTCCCACTGCCTTTGGTCCCCTACAAGGAGCATGGCATTTGGAAGACCCTGAAGTCCACACTTCTTGCCTGGTATGGATCATTGGACAGTTTTCAATGCACTGTATCCGTAGGTCACAGGGGTAACAAGTGCCCGTCCAAGCAGTCACCCCACTGTCAGGCGCTGACATGGTGGGGGGGGGCAGGTACTATCCACAGCAGCAGTAGGGAGATCAGCTGTGGTGAGGGTGAGATGAGCTGCAAGGGTCTCACATCTAGAAAGGACCCGCCAGATGATGCTCTGACATGATCCTTTCTCCGCTGAAGATGCCAAGTCTCTGAGAAGTGGACAGGTCAGCTCCTGGCCAATAGCTGGGCTGCTCCAATTCCAGCAGAGCAAGGAGAGCCCTCAGGGCAGGGAAGAAACACCAAGTACCATGGCCTTCACCTGTGGCTCCAGTCAGCCACCTCTGCACCATCCCTCCTTGGTGATGGCCACCATTAATCACCCATCAATCCATCTGTCACTTACCTGACAGGTACATCCTGAAGCCCCTTCCCTTGGGCAGGCTCTGTGTTTCATGAGCAGAGAGGCACAGATGTGGCAGAGAATGGAGTGTGTGGGGTGGGCAAATAATCCCGTGCAATGGGTGAGAAAGACATACCAGGCCTCAAAGGACAGTCTCGATTTTCAGAGGATGTGGGGCATAGCTCCCTGCTCCTCCCACTTCCAGGGATCTGTAGCCACCAGGGGCCAGGTAGAGTGGGTGGCCCTGGGCCCCAGTGTCCCTTGTCAGGCTCATAATCCCTAGCTGGCAGCAGCCCACAACCAGCACTGGATCCAGTACCTGGACCTGAGCCTTGCAGGAGCTGAGAGGTGGGTCTATAATAATAAAACACCCCAAAGCCAGATGGCTGCTGACTGCTGGCACAGGCTACAGATCAGGGTGCCCAACAGCGAGGCCAGGACTTGGGAGCAAGTAGGCCAGGGGGTATGGGAGGGGTCAGGCCAAGGGGTGAGGAGCGGCTGCCCTCTCTGACTACCAAGCACACAGCCTGCCATGGGACTCCATGCTCAGATCCCCTGGACCTGACAGGCCCCAGCCCCTGACATCTGTCTCCTCATCCAAGGATGAGCCTGGGGCACTGTCCAGCTCTCGGGTTTTCATGGTAATTGAATCAAACAACAAGTGACATACACAAGGGTAAGTGAGGACCTTGTTGGAGGGAAGGGGCCAGTCCCTGGGGAAAGGTGGGTGTGGGTATCAGCCTGGCCTAACGCCTCTGCTAGAAGATACCCGGGGGATGCCAGTCCCCTAGCAGCCACACTCTGCTTCTCCCCAGTTTGGGACAAGGCATGTGGCGGCCTGAACCAGAACCTGATTTGCTTCCCCTTGTAGCTGGGAGCATCCACGTGGCCAAGTGCTTGTTCTCAGGGTTGGGTAAGATGATGTGGTACCATCCGGGTCTTACCTTGGAAGCAGGCCCATGGCCCCTCCCTGCCCCTTCCTCCACATAGCTGGATGGCAACCAGGAGTGCCAGGGTCTCTGCTAGGGTCTGCCCTTTCCCCTGTTGGGCGTTCATATGTGGGTTCTCCATCATGTCCACAAGACCCCTGGCCTAACAATGCATCTTCCCAAATGTTGGGGATCCAGCTGCATTCATGACAGAGCACCACCCAGAAGGACCTCATCACCTTAGAAGCACCAGCTGTTCCCTCCAGGCCTGGCTTGAGGCTTGGCCAAGTACATACAGCTCATCTTGTCTTTACCACATCCAGCCCCATTGCTGCCCACAAGGTGGGTGGGAGGAGCCCAGAGACCTGGTGCCTGTGGTCAGGGTGCAGACCTGCCCCACTCTTCCCTCAAGGCCTCAGTTCACTCGTTTATAAGGTCATCCTCCTGGACCTCACGCTCTGTATTTCTACAAGAATCTGTTACTCTAAGGAAATCAGGCCAGGTTTTCCTTCCAGCTACATGATTCTAAACTCACAAAGCCAACTCACTATGATTGAGTTCTGTTTGTTTCCTTTCAACACAAACAGGTTCTCGGGTCAAATTCCCTGTGCTGTGTGGCTTCAGACAGGCCCCTTGGCTTCTCTGTGCTTCAGCAATAAACTAAGACTAATACTAGTATCTATGTAATCAATCACTTAGGATCATCAAGAGCACAAAGGGAAGGATCCATAGCTCCCAAAGACTTAGCACAGCACACTCCCACCCATCATCCCAGAAGCACTGTGAGTGAGCGAAAGTTAGAGGCTGCTCGTTCGTTCGATGACCTCCTGAAAGGGCTGACCCTGTGCTGGGTTTTGCAGTGATATGAGATGAATCAGACATCGATTTTGCAGAAAGATGAATACCCAGGAAATTGGAGAACAAAATAAATACGAAGACCAAGACTGAATACATGAAATGGGAAACATAATGCTGTGGGCACTTGCGAGAGATCGATGCTGGTTCAATTGCAGGAGGTGGCATCTAAGAGGCTTATTGAACATGAATTTGGGCCAAAAAGGATGGAGAGTGTCTGGATCCTTAAGGCTAGTACTGCAACTCTACCTTGCACATGTGGGTATTAGAGGTCTCTTGGTCACATGCTCTGACCCTGAGGGAAAGGTCATAACTGCCCCTCTGTGGACTCAGCTACACTGGGGAAGGCCTGGGGACTCTAACAATCACAGAGGTGAGGACTAGCGGGCCTGTTAGAAAAAGGGAATAGCTTAGAAGTAGACCTGAATGCGGAAAACACTTGCCAGTCTCCTCTCTGGGTTGCTTCCTGCTACCCCCTCCTCCCCACACTGGGAGGCATCCGTATAACCACTCTCCATCCAGCCTAAAGCGCTTGCTAGGCACTTGGTTCAGGGCATTCAGTGAGTGTGCAGGGCACAAAGAAAGCAGGCTAGAGTCAAAAGCCCGGTTACATACAGTCCAGCAACAGCCCATCCAGTGGGAAAGAGGTCCCTCTCATGAGGACCTACAGCTACCACGCTCTGCAAGAAGGATAGCTGCCAGCTCTAAGGGGGCCTATGGTGCTCCTAGGCTGGAGAAAGACTGTGGAGCAATGGCGGGGCGGGGGGTCAGCGCCGTGGAGAGTGCCACATGCAGCTTTGCTCCCCTGCAACTGGGCCCGTGGAAGTGCCGCTACAGAAGTCCCACAGAAGCGGGCTGGAGGGCCAGCCTCAGAAGCCAGAGGTCACAGTTCATGCCCAAGTCCCGGAGAGACCACAGTGCAGTGGCCTGTGGATGGAGTTTTCTGGGACTCTAGATGGCAGGCTGGTCAGAGATTCCTGGAGTGCCCTGCCAGGAGGGTACAGAAGTGTCTTGAATATGTAACCTGGGTCTCCCCTGACTACCATCCCAATTTTCAGGTGACTGTGTGCTCTCCTTTCAGGGATCTTCTTGGCCCCTGGCTTCCCCCTGCCTGAGCTCAGGGCAGGCACAGGAATGTCCCATAGTCCCAAGTGTGTGGCTGCAGCTTCTCCACTTGTGACTGCATAGGTCTGGAGGGTGGACTTAGATTTCCCATTCAGTCGCTATTTCCAGAGTCAATCAAACTGAACCAGCCAGCTTCCCACACCCACCACATGGGGTTGTTGGGAGTGGCAATTCCTGCCATCAGCAGTCTTGACCTTCCCCATCAGACAGCAGAGACCACGGGTCTGGGCGCTGTGAGACTGCGAGTCCACCCCCAGGAAAGCCAGGGTTTCCCGGGGATCCCAGGAGCTCCCAGAATAAAGACTCTCACCCTCCTCATCCACTAGAGACCCAAGCAGAGACAAGAGTATCTGCCCCATCAGACCAGCACATCAGAGGACGTCACTTCCTTTTGTCCAACAGGTCAGGAGTTGTGTCCCCCACCAGGCAGATAATATCCCCAAGTCAGCAACAATGTCCTCCACTACAGGGATGATGTCCGTAGGTTTGGGACCATGTCCTCTCAGAATAGTCTCTCAAGAGGGCACTCAGACCCTTCTATCCCTCAGAGCCAGGCTCCTCCTGAAGGGGTGACAGTGTGCGCCATGAACTGGCAGACAGGTGGGGACAGACTGCTAACTGCTGGCCAGGATATGTCTGCTCACAGGGACCGATATAAAGAGATGAGGGACCCAGGCAGCCCAGCACGCTGGAGGAGTCAGTGATGCTTCTTTCTAAAGAAGAATGCAGGGCTCTAGGATGAGCAGAAATGGTACCATTTGTTTTTATTGCTGAACAATGGCAAATAAGTTAGCTCCTCACTATAGTTGCCCCGAAAAATAACAGACTGGCTGAATGGGTGCTTGCTACGAACAGAACATTCTCGCATTCCTACACTCCCTGGCTCCTGAAGTAGGGCCAGACAGAGCAGCCCCTGTCATCCAGGTCCCCTCTCCCTTGGTCCTGCCTGCTGAGTGTTCCCAAGAAGCCCAAGAACAGGCAGCAAGCATCCAAGATGCTTGTTTAAACCACGCCAGCAAGCATCCAAAATGGCAAAGCCACTCTGCACCAACCCTCTCTTGGCCAAAGTAAGGCTCTGAGAAATGGTTTTGAAAGAATGAGAAGAGGCAAGATGCTCGAGGTTTCCTTGGTCCATCTGAACACCCATAATGCTGGGGAACTTCCCATAATGTTCCCCATATGTGTGATCTTGACTCCATAGATCTGTCTCATTCTACCGTATGGCTCTAGCCCAGAGACCCAAGAGATACTCAGGTCACCAGCAGGGCCATGCTGGATCCCAGCACATCTCTGTGCTCTGAAGGGAAGTGTCCACCTACCCCAACCCCTGCCTCTCTCACACTGTGTTTAGAACCCCAGAAGTCCTGGGCCAGGGCCTCCTGCCCTCCATAGCCATGAGGAAGTTCAGGCCTGTGTTCTTCTCACCTCCCTGATCTTCCTCCAGCGCTATGAAGATATTATTGTATTGATCCCTGAATGTGAGGCTTCCGCCTCCATTCATCACTGCCCTAGGCTAGTGAGCATGCAATTATCAGGGCCATTGATTGTCTTCAGGTCAGAGCACAGCCCAGATGCCCAGACCCCCTAGGACTGGTTAGGGCCCAGGGAAACAGGGTCACTGCATGAAGAGGGCCACCTTGTGCCAAGCCAAGATTCAGACATGATGGCACAGGCCCCACTGTCGCCCTGCAGGTTGGTGGAGTATCCATGACTGGGGGAGGCCAGAGTACACAGGATGATCAAGAGCCTGTTGGTCTAATTGAGGCTGAGATGATGGCAGACCTCTTGCTCCCTGGGCTTCCCATCGTCAGTGGTCCACGCCACATTCTGTTTCTTCCAGGGACCTGTGGCTGGTGATTTGCTTGCTGGGGCCACTTTTTGTCACCTGTCTCTCTATGCAAACCTCTGCGGGGCGGTGCCACTTGGCTCTATCACCCTTGTCACCTGCGCCCCACCTAGTGCCTGCAGTGTGCAAGGGTTCCACAGCTGCAAATGGAATGAAAGGATCCGGCTACGCCTCAGGGGAGCAGGCAAAGGGAACACCCAGGTGAGGACAGTCTCAGCCTGCCTGCCTCTGCAAGCCCAAAGCTGAG
Organism: Hystrix cristata; assembly: GCA_004026905.1. Classification (NCBI taxonomy): domain Eukaryota; kingdom Metazoa; phylum Chordata; class Mammalia; order Rodentia; family Hystricidae; genus Hystrix; species Hystrix cristata. The sequence continues at coordinate 14,553 of PVJO010001419.1, forward strand.
ATCAGCCTTCACCATGCAGCCAGAGTGTGCCCAAGGGCACGGGGGCGGGGGGGCCTCGCAGACAGATGGGGGTCACCTGCTGGCTGTCACCTTGGGCTAGTTACTTAAGCCACATCTGTCCCTCAGTTTCCTCACCTGCAAAATGGACTAACTGAAATCTCCTGTAGTTGTGATGAGAGCTGCACAAGCCTTCTGGCCTAGTGGTCCCCACAGACACTGGAGTGACCTGAGCTCCTCGCACCCCACACAAGGCAGCTCACTGCCCATGGAAGATGCAAATCCGACTCTTTAGCCAGTTCTCCCTCCCCATGGTAGGGCCCCCAGGCAGACGGGAGGAGAGGACAGATAGACCCACACTAGCTGGCCTGGTGGGATTTCATGGCTCAGCTCTCAATTCGAGACCACAGCTTTCATGCAGCCTGGGCACTTCCTATCCTAGAGCTCTGCAATTGCAAGGCTTCAACATCCACGCGTAGCTGGGTAAAAGGGGTACAACAAGCACAGCCATTTTCTACAGGCCTGGCCACACACTGTCCTCCTTCTCACCCCCCGGAGCCCAGCACCTGGCCCATCAATGTGACAGCAAAGGAACTAGCTAGCAGCATGGTGACCCTGTGCCCAGAGGAGAGCAGCAGGTTTGGGATGCAGGGTCATCTCCATCTCACTGTGTCTTACTAGCTATTCCTGGACAGTAATGGAGATAAAGAGAGGAGGCTGAGGCATCCTCAGCTGTACAGACTACGTGCCCTGTGCGGACCCTGTGTTAGGGGACCAAGGAGTGCTCTTTGGCAGTGTGTGTTTTTCTCAAGCAATCCCCCATGGGACAATTTCCAGGAGCCTGATGGGATCCAACTAGATGGGAACGGGCAGTACATCTTCCGAGGGCCACACAGAGCAACCTCTCACTCTGCTTCTTCCTGCTTTCTCCCTCACTCTCTGCTGCCCACCAGTTTCCCTGCTGTTTGGCCCAACAGGCTTGGGTGAGAACCAGATGGCATGCACTATTTGGCAATCCTAAGGACACCCCTAAGAGTCACATTCTCTACAGCCCTGGCCAGGCATGCAGAGGAGGGGCAAGGAAGAGAGTAATCCACCATCCCTAAATGAGTGGAAATAATGTAGAACGTGACCGAGGACAGGGATGGACCCTGCAGGCCTGGTGCACATGCAGGTGGCTTGATGGCCCTTCAACTGGAAACACAATTGTCCTTTTGCAGGTCCCACAGACAGGGCCGGGCTCCCCCAGCCTACCCCTGGTATCTCCCACACTGCATCCATGACCTCCACCACTGCCTCTCCCCTTCTCTGCCTGCCGACAGGCTCAGCCATGGTGCCCATCAGCAACAGGAGGGCACCTGTGGCCCCTGGCCAGATCTCATCCACGGGCCTATCTCACACATGGTCACCACTAAAGGAAAGGTCTCGAATCCGGCCAGATGCAGCTTCTCACTCTGCTACCCTCACCCCATCCGTGGGGCCTGTGCCCTTCTCAAAGCCTCCCCTCACCTGCACAAGGACATCGTGAAGGGCAGGGAGCTAGGCCAGGGTGCAGGGGCTGTGGGACAGTGTCCACTGCATTTCAACTAGCTCTGCCTCTGGCCCCCCATCTGCTGAGCCCCCACTGAAGGTCACAGTAGGTTGAATGTACATTCTGGATGTGTGAGTCCTGCCTTGAATAAGCATACCTAGGACCAACAGGCCCAGGACAGGGCTCACGTTTATTATCATGACTGCTCTATCATCGTTTGACCTCTAAGGACCTCTAAGGTAAATATGTGACTCATCCCTGCTTTACAGACAAGGAAACTTGGGTGACATACCAGTCAGGAGGCCACACAGACATCTTGGCAGCCACATTTCCAACAATTCCAAAGGCTGCAGGCAGACACCATCTTTCCAGCTGTTGAGGCCGTGCTCCCAGGATGGCTTTAGGGAAAAACGATGAGGGGGAAAAAGGAAGAAATGGGAGACCAAGCAGGGAGAGTCCCAGCCCTTGCTCTGGAGCTGCAACCTGGACCCTGGTTGGTCCTGTCCCTGTCCACTGTCTGCCAATGGGTCTGTGCCCTGGGACATCCAGCACTGATTATCTACTCCCCAGCGACCAGCTTGCTGTGTGGTACAAACTCAAAAGCTTTGAGGAGAGAGAGGAAGGCAGGAGGGAGGAGGAAGAAGTGAAAATGCATGAAGGTCAAGGCAGGGGGAGGACGAAGCTTACAGAATGATCTTGCTCAGTGCCCAGCCAGACCCTGCAACAACTCCAAGGCCACAAAGATGACAGGTGTCAAGGGAGCTCCCCACCTGGTGGCTCCATGTGGTGAGTCAGGGTGGCTCATAGTGGGAAGGGAGCAAGGGGCTGCCACCAAGGTCTGTGTGGCTTTGGCTCTGAGCCAGGCAGCCACCCGCCTGGGAACAGGCCCCACTGCCCACAGTGTCACCCCCAGAGCAGATTCCATGCCTCCCAGATTTGAGAGACAGTGAGGGCTGGGAAGTTGTGAGGGTTGAGTGAGCGGCAGAGAGAGCCTCTTGGGGCTCTGAGCCCCAGGAACCAGGGTCCCCTGAGAGGCTCCCAGAGCCATGAGCTAGTCCTCTCCAGCCTCTGTATAAACCAGTTGGGTCTCCAACTGGACAGCCCTTAGACAGCAGACCATCCTCCCTTCTCCTTCCCACGGGTGTCAGGACCCCTAATTTCAACCAGGCTCCTATATCCTGGAGATAAAGTGTTGGGCTGGACATCCACAGTCGGGCAGGGGACACTCAGGACTCTAGGGGCACCTGAACAGGCAGGCTGGTCCTTGCTCTCCTGTTAATTCATCAGTGTGTCAGCAGCCAGGGAAGTGCAGAATATGCGTAAAAAGCCTTACCAGAGCATTCCACCCAAGTGCTTGGCTATGGTCCCTCCAGCTCTCTGACCGCAAGGAGAAGGCACTGGACTCCCCCAGGAGGCCTGGACTCCTCCCAAGGACAGGGTCAAGTGTCTCATATTTGTGTATGAAGGACAACAGATTCGATTAGGCAGAGTCCTGCAACCCACTTAGAATTGATTTGGATATAAATAGATAGCATAAAACCCATCCTGGGGACACTGTGGGCCAGCCTTCCCAAAGGGTCATACTGAAAGACGTGTGAAATTGTGGTCACTTTAAATCTGATTAGTGCTATGACTCCTGACACGGAATTGCCACAGCTGAGGAGGCTCAGGACAAAGAGAAACAAAGCAGGGCTCCATCCACACTCTCTCCATCTATCTATATGTCTATCTGCCTATCCATTCATCCACTCATCAGTATCTACTTACTATCTGCATGCCTAGCCATCTACCCATCTATCTACCTATCTATCTGTCTATCTGCCTCTCTTTATCTATGTATCTTCCTCTTTATGTGTGCCTTTTCTCTATTTCTTTATCTGTTTCTCTTTGCCAGTGTGTCTGTCTATCTATCTCTCTATGTATCTATCTCCTCTATGTACTCTGTACACTATTTATTCTCTCACTGACAAACTTCTGGGGAAGGAGAGTTAATTATTCACTAGCTGCCAATGTCTTTGGTTCCTTCAGACCCATTGATTTTGTTTCTGGTTCTCCCCTGGATCCGGTGCATGGATTCAAGTTTGATGGCACTAAGTCTGTTGAATAATTAATATGGTAATTTAACCTGAGCAGAATGAGCAAATGTTACCTTCTACTGAGGGAGTGGAAAAAAAAATTCCCCTAAGGCAGTTTTCCCAAATCTGCTAATGCCGCCCAGCACCGAGATCTGGTGTCTGCCTCAAGCAGGGAGCAGCACCTGTTCTGCCGCTCCTCTTCCCAACAGGAGGAAATCACAATGTCCCCATTCCCGCAGGTCAAGACTCCCAGAGGAGTCAGCACCTCATTTTTAGGAATTATGGTCAAATGTTTGACTTCACTGTGGATGACCAGGATGCTTTATCGACAGCTTCCTTCTCCAGAGTTCGCTCCCACCTAACACCATCTGCTTCTCCAACAAAATGGCTTGGGACCAAGAAAGGGGTGATGAAGTCTGAAGTCATAATGGGGGTCATGGCAAGCACATGGAACTAGGGTTCTCACATACTCCTCTGCACACTTGTCAGTTTCCCCAGGCCATGTGCTCAACTCCAAGGTCAGAGTGGACAGGACCATTGGATTTTGGGAATCATGAGATGTGTGACAGAATTAACCAAAGTGTCCCAGCAAAGCCCAAACCAGGAGAAACCCTTCCCACAGTGTATCTAACGAAGACAACTACACAGCCCACATGTACCGTGGCTAAGGCCACAGCTGTCCTATTACCCTGAGGTGCAGCTACTCTTTCTCATCAGGACCCTGGCCCTGGCCCTGGTTAGGGACGGAGACACACATGCCTCCTCTTGGAAGGCTGGGGCACGAACCCTGAGGAGGACAATCCCATCCTCTGTGCCAGCCTGGGCCAGTTCCCTCATCAGCATCACTACCTCCCAGGTGTTGGCCTCAGTCTGGGGTCCATGTTAGCCCTGGGGATATTCGGCAATGTCTGGGGACCATCTGGACCGTCACAGTTGGAGGGAGTGCCACTGGGAGCCAGAGGGTGGAGACCTAGAAGCAGCTAAACATCGTAGGAGCAGGTCAGCCTGCAGTCAAGAGCAACCCGCAATGGGTCTGGAGAGTGCACCCAATGCAAAGAGAGAAGGAGCTGAGAGTTAGAGAGCAGCAGGGGATGGAGTAATAGAAGGAAGAGGTGGGATGATGCCCAGAAGAGACCCAGCCAAGGAGTGTGACGGTCTCTAGAAGCTTAAAAGGGACAGGAAAAATATTGTTCCCAAAGCCTCCGGAGGAGTGTGGCCCCAAGGCCCTGGAGCCATGCTGACTCACAGCCTCCCCTCCACCCTCGAGCTCTCTCCACAAGGACATAGACTTCTGTCTTGGAAGGGTCTTAGCCTGGTACGAGCACCTGACTCAGGGGTGCCCAGACCCTCACGTCGATGGAGAGGCAAGTCTCCATATGTCCTCCTGTGTCAGCCTCCACACTCATACTGCCAGTCACCAGCATGGTCCTGTCCACCATCTGAGTCCCCGGGCAGATCTGCATCAGATTTCACAGAATCTTGACGGACCTCAAGGGGACCTGGTGCTGGATGGTGGCTGCAGACCCCTCGGCAAAGTGCCATCAAGGAGACAGGCACCTCCTGGCTACAGTCTCACACATCTGCATCACCAGCCCACGGCCTTGTCAGGGACCCTGACTAACGACTGTCTCCCACCTGACCCAAGGCCTTTCACCCAGACCCTCTGTGTCCCTCTGCCCAGCCTGTGCAGGAAGAGATTGCAGCTTGCCAGGTGGGCTCCTGGGTGGCCATGCTGCTTGCCACCTGACCTTCTTCTGGTGCCATGCCAGGGACAAGAAGACAGTGTGGGCCTCTCCGTCCCATCACACTCTGTAGCCCTCCCTTCTAGGCCCACTCACTGTCTCAACTGCCTACCTGCCCTCCTGCGGCTCAGTGCTCACTCAGCACAGGCGGCTCGGACCTGCCATGTCCCAGGCACATGTCACATGTCAGTGAACAGCACAGACAGCGCCCGCTGCAGGAAGCCAACCGTCCAAGCAGGAAGCCAACCGTCCAAGCCAACCTCACTCTAAGTGCCAGTTCTGGATCTTAGAGCAATGTTCTGGCTCTGGGTCCTGAGTTTGGGTCTTGCCACTCTCCTATCTTTCAGGTAAATAGGAGCACGCTCTTAATAGAGCCCTCTCCTCCACACTCAATAATCCAGGGACATTCTGAAGTACAAATAGGGCCACATCCAAGCACCTTATGACTGCTGTTTACAATTCTCCAGCCTGTTATCCTCCCCTGGTGGTGCTCAGCTGGTCATCAGAAAGTCCCTGAGTGAGGAGCATCTGGCTAACTCCTGGGCCTGCCACTGTTTAGAGCTCATGCTGGTTCTGATGCTGCCAGTTTAGGCCCTATGGATGGACCTAACAGTAGCAAGCAAGCCCCACCCCCAGCACCTGCCCCAGCCTCCCCTACCTGCATGACACTAGACATGAATCTCCCACTGCCCTTACTCCGCCACCCCCCACCACTGTCCCCTTTCACAGGAGGCCACCCTCAGCTCATGCCTCCAGCCCCTGTTGGCCCAGCACCTGCCTGGGGAAGCTTCCTGCCCTCACTCCTCCCCTTCCTACTCCTCCTCTTCCCTCCTCTTCCCCTTTCTTCCTCCTCCTCCCTCCCTCCTCACTCTGTACTTCATGTATATTTCATGTTCTGTCCTTGGCACATTATGAAAAGGTCATCTGCTCCCATTTCTGTGATCCCACTAGATCTCAAGTGCCCTAGTAGCACTTTTCTCTCTCTCTTCCTGGTATTAAATCTGACCCAGAGTACATTTTTTGAGTGTACAATTAAATGATAGTGGACAAATGCTGTAATACCAAGGAGAGGGTGGGGCAGGATGCCCTCTGTTGGCCTCCTGGTAAACCGGAAGGCTCCTCAAGAAGGGGGACAGGGCAACCTCCCAGCAAGAGTATCTGTCCCCAAAGACCCAGCAGATTTGCTGAGGACAGGACCCACTCCCGGCTCAGGCTTTGAGCCTGGGTCAGGTGTTGGCTGTGTGCCAGCCTGTGAGCTCTTCACCTGAGTGGTCTCATCCAGGCAGTGGGGGGACCTAGATGGCCAGGCTTTGTGGCCATATGTCAGCCTCTGAGGTTGCATAACAAAGCACTACAGACAGAGGACTTGAACAACAGACACAGTTGCCCCCCAGCTCCAGAGGCTGAAGACTCAGCCTGAGGTATCCCTGAGGGGGGCCCGTCCCTTCTCTCACCTCACCTTTGGGGCTGCCAGGAACCCAGGCACTCCTCGGCTGCAGGCATCTGGCCCCAAACTCTGCTGCCTCATCACTAGTCCTCTCTGCCTCCTGAATCTCTGAGTCCACATTTCCTCCTGCTGAGAAGGAGGCCTGCCACAGGATTAGGGGTGCCCCAATGCAGTGCAGTCTCATCTTGACTTAACTGTATCTGCAAAGACTCTATTTCCAAAAACAGGTCACCTGCACAGGCACCAGGAGCTGGGACCTGGACATGGTCAGGGACACCATCCCACTCAGTTCCCCACGTTAGAGATGAAGAAGCCCAGGCCCATTGAGGCCAGGGCAGGGCAGGAAATTAGGCTTGGACTACCCACCTTATCTGCTCCTCTTACCCGGCTTCTAAGGGACCGATATCTAGACAGGCCTCCTGCCCTCCAGTTCCGTCCTTGCCAACACTGTGAAGCTCTACCTGCAGCCTTAGGTCTCTCCCTGGCAGGCCTTGTGCAATCCATCCTTCCCAGGAACGCCCATAGTTCAGGGAAGAGGGCTGGCCATGATCTGGGCCCCAAGAGGAATACCAGCCTCACAGAGTCCCTGGAGGGAGAGGCAAGTCCAGGGTGCCATTGGAGGTGAGCTGGAAAGGCGTTTGGGGCCCTTGAGCTCTCCGTTTAATTGGAAGAGTACACACTGTCCCCATGAGGTGGACCTGAACCTCAGGCTTAGCTCAGCACCTCATTTCCGAGGAAAAGGGCCACAGGTGCTTTGGGTCTGCCCATATTAAAGCTGGCAGGGCAAGTATCCGAACCTGTGCCCAGCTCTTACTCCTGTCATTGATTTATTTCCTGCTGTAATATAATGAATGTTTGTGGGTTTTTAAATTGTCATTGATTATTCTTCATTCTGCATTAAAAAGGATTAGAAATATACTTGGATAAAATTACTCCATGTTAATCACTTAAATTTTTACACATTTTCTATCCTATGACATGTAAATATTCGGTCCCTGCTACGGCATCATTGGGTGGACAAGACTAGAACTGACACCAAGATCCCATTTCTATAGGTGAGGACCCTGATCATACCATTTTAAGCAAAGAGCAGGGTGCATCAGGTCCAAGCCAGAGGCCAAGTACAACCTGGCGCTCAGTGTTCTTTCTACAGCATCATAGATTCCCAACCAAGGTCAATTCCATGGTCAGCCCAACTGATCAAAACCCCACATCCACCATCACCCACAGATCCATCTTCCCAGTTACTTCATTGGTGGTGCTCATTAACCAAATGTCCAGCAAGGTTTCAAGATGTCCCAGAGCTCCATCTCTTCAACCCCAGAGCTTCTGCCAAGCACACCCTGTGTAGGTGGCCAGCCATGACAGTGTGACAGCCGTGACTCCCGCTCGTGAAATAGAAGGCTGTACCACTGAAATATGTGCATTCCATGAAATAAATTGTGTGTCTGCACATGAAATATAGTGGCTGAGCCCTGCTGCTCCTGTCGGGTCTCTTATGCCCATCACTCACCACAGGCAAGGGTGTCCTAATTCTGACATCAACCCGTGGAATCTCCAGAGAGAGGGCTGGGAGCTTGTGCGCAGAGGAGGCTCGCTCATCTCCAAGAGCACTGGGGTTTGTGGAGGACTTGCCTGCCTCTGAAACAGGACCCACCTCTTTGAGGCTGAGCTGAGAAAGAGGACACACAGATTTGAGACTGCAGTAACATCACATTGCCCACCTCCAGTACACACACACCTGCTCACACACACATCTGTTCACACACACACACTGCAGCTGGCTATTGACTTGTGTCTGGGGCACCAGCAAGAGCAACTGTGTGAGGGCAAGACAAGATGCCACCCTGCCTTCCCAGACCAACACACACACACACACACACCACACACATACACAGATGCACACATACCTATACATATACCACACACATGCACAGCACACATACATAAATATACACACAATGCACATACCAAAACATGCATCTATATTGTGCATTATTCATGTGCACCATATACACAGACATGCATACACACATCCACACCATGCACATGCCACACACTCTACATACATGCAAAATTTGTGTACACACATATGCACACAACAAAATATGCACATGTGTACACATATGCACACATACACTTATTGCACACACATCCTGGTCTATTTGATGAAGAAGTAAGATTATCTCCTTTGAGTCCAGCCTCTACCCAGCTGCCTCAGCCTTTCAATCAGTCAGTGGCGACCACTCATGGACTCCTTCTCTGCACTGGGAAACTTGTTCGGCCAGCATGCAACACACAGCATACGTGCAGTGCCCAGCATGCAGGCAGTAACCAGCACCCAGGCAGCACCCAGCACACAGACAGCACCCAGGACACATGCAGCTGCCCAGAACACATGACAGCACCCAGGACACATGCAACAACCACCACATAGGCAGCACCCAGTACATGTACAGTACCCGACATGCATACTGCACCCAGCACATGTACATCCCGAGTCCCTGTGCTCCAAGTGAAGATAAGTAATTGCTTGAAAGTCTCACATAGTTAAGAGGAGATCTGTCTATGATGTGGCTTGTAGCATGACCCAGAGGTCCTCAGTAGACACCGGTTGTTGTACTAGGCAGGGTACACTTAGGACCCATGATGTGTGCAGAACAAATCGAGGGTTCTGACTTCCTGTCCGGACACAACTGCACTCAGGCAGAGCACATGGCACATGCAATTCTGCCTTTCCCAAACCCCCCAGGTCCTCACCAGGTCCTCAGTCCAACTGCAGCTCAAGGGCAGAGCTGGTGAGCACTCCCCTTCAAGTGGCATTGCAAGAGGACCTGGAAGTGGTAGCAAACCATGAAGCCTGGCTCCAGAACTAGCTTGTTTCTCTGAGCCCAGCAGTGCCCGAGTCTGGCCAGGGAGTTGTCAGAGGAGTTATGAATGGATCTCTCCTGGAATGAGCAGGGCCCTGGGAAAGACGTTTTAAAATTTGCAGCATGGGGGTTTCATTTATTTATCTATTTATGCCCTGCCTTGTTCAAAAAGGATTTAAGGCAACTTAGGAAGATACATAAAGCAGAACAAAGAGCCATCAGTGAGAAGAGGCTGGGAGCTGGGGGATGGGGAGGCAGGTAGCACAGCCAATGAGGCCAGGCAGGGAGGCAGCATGGTGCCTGGGAGGACACAAGCCACCTTCAGTCTCCCTGTCCTGTTGCCAGGGACCTGAGCTTCTCCCACCCCACTGAGAATTCTAACTTATTTGTTGTCTGTGTGACACCATGTGTGTACACACATCCAGTGAAAGAGGGCCTTCCTCAGGAACTGGGCATGATTTGGCAAAGTGGCATCGGCCACAGCAGAAACCCCAAGGCTGGAGTCCTGTAGCCTGGCCTCAGGCTTCCCGTTGGTCGCATGGTCCTGAACACTGGAATGTGGCTTTGAACCCCTTAAAGGAAAGAAGGATGTCATTTTTCTCTCACACACATGCCCCAGTCCCACTGGGGGAGAGTGGTTTTGTACACATAGCCGGCCGGTATTTCATTAAATGCTCTTGTTCAGAGGACCCAGATTCACCTGGCCTTGGTACACATACATCCTCATCATATATGTGTGCTTGCTCTATTTATATTCTTACGGCCATGCCCTCAACCCAGACCATCTGAATGTGGCCTTTTGGACAAAAGGTCTTTGTGGATGTGACTGAAGGTCTTGAAATGAAAGCATTTTGAATTCGGAGTGAGCCCTGAATCCAGTGACGGGTGTCATTGTAAGTCCTAGAAGACAAGAGGATGCACAGATTGGGGGACAGGAGGCCATGCAAAGATACAGCAGAGGTTGGATGGACGTAAGCAAGACTGAAGTATCCCTGGGGCAACCAGGAGCTGGAAGAGGCAAGAAAGCTCCTCCCAGGAGCCTCCAGAGGGAGCCCAGCCTGCTGACACCTTGATTTCAGACTTCTGGATCCAGGGTTATGAGAGAATAAATTTCTGTAGTTTTAAGCCACCCATTTTGTGATAATTTGTTACAGCAGCCTCAGAGAGCTACTGTGCTGACTTACTTAGTTTGTCACTGATACACTGTAATCAGACTCATAAACCCACCAGCTGTGCTCCCCAAAATGCTACCTTTCTGCCCATTACATGCAAGTGGCCACATCACCTGTGGCCTTGACCCACTGTCATCCCTGATCCCTGATCACCTCTCCAGATAATCTTCCTTTTGGTGTCTTCTGCCCTATGTCATGGGGGTCAGGGGGTCACAGACATCATGGGTAGGAGTGTCTGCAATGCACTAGAACCAGGCTGTTATGGCTATGTTTGCAGCAAATAGCTTCTCCAGTTTGCAGATGACCTCACTTTCTTCTGACGGACAGAAGTTTCCAGAAGACGGTTTCTATGTGAATGAATGAATGATCTCCAGTCCTGTTTTTGCACCCCTCATCACTGATATGGGCAAGTCTCTTAAAATCAGCGGGATCCAAGCTCCTGAGCCTCTGCAGAACCACCTATGTCTGACCCTTGCACAGCCTCCCACCCCCATCCTGCTTGCAGACACTGGATGTGCTGCACCACAGGGAAGAGTAGAAGGATTATCAGGGCTTCCACACAAAGCAATTTCTAAGCCTTTTTAAATCCCTGATGGAACATGGTACAGTATAAATAAATAAATACTTCCAAAGCAATTTCTATCTGCCCTCCCCAAGCTGGGACTCATCTGAACACCCTGACCATCAGTGTCCAAACTGCAGCCCCTGTGGCCCTCCATGAGGATGCAGGTCCCACTGAGGGCTGGCTCTGCAGCCCTGGCAGAAGCCAGCAATCCCGTCTGCAGACAGCAATCTCCTGGCCTGGTTCATTGCGAACCATCACCAGACAACTATTAATCTTCAATCATACTTTTATCAAGTGTTTATTTTTTTTTCCTCTCTCTCCCCAAGACTGGGAATATCAATATAGCAGCTGTCACGGGTCGTTACCAACTGTGTCGTCCCTGCTATTACGGCGAAATAAAGCCAGATAGCGAGACTACAGGAGCAGTGCTATCGACAGCTTATCTGGGCATTTGAGGGAGCGTCCTGTGAAATGATATTGTGCTGTCACATCTGGCATGTATCTCCTCCGCCAACAAAGGGAGCAAGTTTGTGCTGCAAACGGGAGCCACCTCCCCACAGAGCTTTGCCAAGGTCCAGCACCCACACAGATGCAACCTGGGAGCACCCTCAAAGCTGCCTCACCCCAGGAATCAGGGCCCACCAGGAGAGAAGGCAGGCAAGGCAGGAGGATGGCAGCCAGGCAGTCCCTGTGTCATCCTGGGCCAAGCCCAGTGCACCTCTTGGTGGCAGAATGGCAGCAACAAAAAATGAGGGCAGTGTCCTTCCTCAGAAGGTGCCATGGGGACTACATGGCATCTGAAGTGGTAGGCACAGGCACCAGACAGACACCTGTCAGTGAGAGGGGGAGTAATGTTGTTGGCGACAATGGAGAGGTATAGCCACAGTGATTCTGCCACCACAGAGGTGGGGGTGGCCAAGCTGGAGGCACGTGACTCCATGGAAGTCTGCAGGGCTGTATTAGCCTTCTAGCGCTGCTGTGACAAAGGACACCTACTGGTGGGTGACAGCAGAAACTTACTGTCTCCAGTTCTGCAAGCCAGAGTCCCAGATCAAGGTTCTGAAGGGCTGGTTGCTTCTGATCCCTGAGGGAGACCTTGCTCTGAGCTTCTGATCATTCCTGGGACTCCAGGGATCCTTGGCATTTCATGACTGGTAGAGGAAATCACCCCATCTTATCTCTGTGGTCGCATAGCATTCTCTGCAACAGTGGCCACCTTTCCTTCCTCCTGTGGAGACATGGTAACTGAGTAAGGCCTCACCCTACTCTAGTAGGACCTCATCTTGTTTGATTATATCTGCAAGATGCTGTCCCCATATATGGTCACATTCACAGGTTCTGGGGGTGAGGACCTCACAGATCTTTCTGAGGAACAGTGTTCCTCCTACAGCAGGAAGCCTCTTGCCATTGCTCCAGAGATGCCTGGGGTAAGATGGTTCTTCTCACTCTCATGGACTGGGTGACCTCTGTCTCCATGAGAGCCCCAGACAGTGGCCCCTTTCCAGGACCTTCTCTGCCCTTCCCAGTGAGGGGGTTGCCTGGGCTCTCTGCTCTCCAGTTCCCTCCAGTGTTGCCCTGGCTCTCCTCTATTAGATAGCCCCATCTCTGTCCCTAGGGACGACATGCAGGGGACAGACACTTGCAGGAACCAGACAGGGAATGTCCGGGTGTGACCCTGCCTGAGAGAGGGAAGAGTTGGGGAACTGAAGACCGGAGGCTGTCCCTCGAATGTGTGACAACCTTCATCTATCTCTGCTCTTTCTGGCACAGGACTCTCTCCCTCTCTACTCTCTCTCAGAATTGCCACCTGCTTGTCTGAAGACTGTATGAGCCCCAGGTGCAGTGTCTGTGCAGCGGCGTGACTGACTTATAATGGCATCAGGATGCGGGAACACACAGGGTCACCATGCAGACCCACCGAACAGCCAACAGGTAGACAGTTCCCCCTCCTGTGCCTGTGAAGCTGCTCCCCGACCCAGGTTCAGCGTGGTGGCTGAACTGCTACCTTCGCCACTGCCAGAGCCACCAATCATCCCAGGAGATCAGCTTCGGACCTGGTCCTGCTCGGGCCTCAGCCTCTGTGGCATGGCCCCAGCCTGAGCATCGGGTCTCCATCTGGAGCAGGGTCTCATGGGCCTGGGAAAGGCGGATCCCTGAAAGTCACCGAGGCAGGAAGGGGCAGGCTGTGGTTGGATCCTCCTCACAGCCGGCTCTGGCACGACCATGTCGGGTTTGTTTCCCCGCCAGACACCGAGCTCCAAGAGGACAGGGGCACCCTTGTTCCCAATGCCAGGCACACTGTGCTGAATACCGAAGGGTCACTAAGTGAACCAACAAGTCCACGGAACCCACTGTCACTCAAAAGTGGTGACAGGCACGTATCAAGCTGTGCTTTTGTGCCACACTGGACACTGTCCAGAAAAGCCAGTCCATTCAGCTTGTCCATCAGCTTGACAGGCCCCCGATTTAGTCACCCCACGGCTGGATTAAATGGACCTGCAGGTGGAGAGTGCTGGCAGCTGTGGGGGACATGGTGAGGGGGTGCCCAGAGATGGCATGTCAGCCTGGGGACCTCCACACAGCTCTAGACTCTACGGTCCTCCGGTCACCAGAAGCCACACCAAAACCACTCTTGCCTGAAAAGAAGCTCTGCCTTCCTGAGGACAGTGTCTAAGAGCCACCTCCAGCTTCAAGCAGGAGGCCACAGGACCAAAATGCAACTGAGACCCCCAATCATTACTATCTCACAGTGACGTTGCTAGGATAGAGCAGCCTTTTAGTTAGAAAAGTCCCTTGTTAATGCCGAGCTGGTACAGTGTGAGGGGTTAGCATCATGATGGTGGTAGTAGGGAAGTAGTGGAGAGACTCACCCAGGAGCACTGTACCCACAGACCTCCTGCCTCACAATGCCATGAGACCCTGTGCTGCCTCCCCTTCATGAAGGAGGAAGCTGGGCCCCAGGGGCTGGGTCCTTTTCTCGGAGGAGTAATAGGCCAGGTGTATGCCAGATTTCTGCTACAACTCTGTGCTCAGTAACAAGTCAGACTCCAAGGCTGGTGATTTATAAGTGCTTTGTTTCCTCACACTTGGGCCTGCAGGGAGCCCAGTTTCACTTGAGGCTCATACGCCTTTGGTCATCTGTGAGTGTCACTGTCTTGCAACCAGTGGCTCCTCAGGTATGTGCTTGCAGATGACAGTGCAGAGCCAGGCCCGGACATCAAGTCTACTGCAGCCTCACATGCCGTCTGCTAGCAGCTATGCCCAGGCTGTTCTCAAGGCCAAGCCCAGGGCCAGAGATTCCAAGAAATACGCTTTGTGACCAGAAGTCAGATGTGTTTCAGGAAAGAGTGAGAAACAGGGACCAGATGTCACCTACTCCTGGTAACACCACTAGCAGAGTCCAAATCCATGCTGCAGGCTCCAAGAACACAATTTCCTTGAACCAAGGTGTCCACGGGGACCAAGAGGGCTGAGATGTGAACTCTGCCTCCCAGAGGCCAGGGATCTCTGCATGTACCAAGTACCCATGTGCGGTAGCTGCTGAGGTCTGTGTGGAATCACAGCTCCTCAGTACCCTCTTCACAGAACACGGGGTCCACCCTGCTGGTCCCCCCAGCTCTGGCCCAGGCCATCCTCTAGTGCATTGCTGTGGGCCCATCATAGAGCTGAGAGCAACTCCACAGTCATCACCTGTCCTGCCCAGGTGGGGCCATCTACCATGGCCTCAAGGGGCACCCAGAGGCACGTCACAGTTTTTAAAATATGGAGACAGTTTTTAAAATAAGGAAACTGAGTCTACAAATGGAGCTTTGCCCCCATGCCTACGGTAGGCCAGTGGTTCCAGCTCCCTGTCCCCGTGACCTCTGGCCAGACTACCACCAGGGCCTCTCCTGGTCACCTTCCCAGAACTCAGAGGCACACACATCTGTACATGCAGATGCACACACATTGGTGGTGTGTACTTGTGTGTGCACATGTGGTATGCAAGTATTGCACAAATGTGTTTGTGGAGGGACATGCAATTGTACGTATGCATCCATACATGCACATACATAGTGCGCACAAGTATACAGGTGGCTGTGTGCTCGTGCATGTATGCACATGTGTGCACATGTGTGTCTCACATGCAAGTGCATACATGGCATGTGTGGTGTGTGCATGTGTACATGTGAGTGTGGGTTTATGCTTATGTATGTGTGTGGTGCATGGATGTCTGTGCATGTGTGCCTTGTGCATGGTGTGCACATGTGTGTACATGGGCGTGTGCCTGCCCATGTGTGTGAGGTATGTAAGCATGCAGGTGTGAATGTGGGTGTGTGTCTGTGTACCCGTGTGCATGTGTGTGCATGGTGTGTTGGCACACATGTGTACGTGAGTATATGTGCAAGTGTGCATGCATGTGTATCTGAATGACACAAGTGCAGGGCATGGAGAATAAGGGGGGCCCAGGGTCACGTTTGAATGAGAACGATCAGCAGCTCCCTGCAGAGATGATCTGAGAGTGACGTGCTGGGGCTTCACTAAACAAAGGCCCAGCCTGTTGGCTGGTCTCACCAGAATGCCCACTGCAGCATGAAATTAAGTCAGATGCTGCTCCTTGGCAGAGCTGATTATCTGCACTCCAGCTACAGGGACAGGGACTTGTTCATTTTGCCATGCCCACCCCAAAAGGTATCACTTATTTCTGGGGAGGCTCCATGCTCATACCAAGGATCTTCCCATCACTGGGCTGGCACCCAGGGACCAACTTCAGCCTATACTCCTGTATTTCACTCATGTCTGACCTCAGGCTAAAGAGGCTCGAGAGAGACTGAAGGAGAGAGCCCAGGCCTCATTCTCAGGGAGAGCGACCCTCGGCCACCTCCTGAGTCGCCAAGGACCAAGGGATGGCTGAGGACTCCACAAGGGAGCAGAGACCAACAGATCCAAGAAGGGCCTTTCAGCACTAACAACAAAGCTGGGGTGAGGGGTTCACTAGGGCAGTGTGAGTGTGACCCAAGGGACCAGTGGGCCATGAGGAAGCAATAGTGGTGGACTCAGGGACCCTGAGTGTCCCCAAGTACCATCATGATGGCCAGCTTTGCGATGATGTGCCAAGGGCATTGGCCCTCAGGATGTGGACAGCTGTCCAGAGGGACATTTGCAGTCCAATGCAGCTAGAAAGGGAAGAAGCTTCTCTGGGCTGCCCCTCCACCCTCTGTCTCCATGCCCCACTGGCTCTAATGGAGCTCATAGCAGGAAATAAGTATCTTCTCTTCTCTAAAAAAATTGTGTAGTTGTTCTCAGGTGTTCTGTTGTTATGTTTAACATTAGCAGTGTGTTTGAATGCTCTAAAAAAGTCACGGTACTGTAATTTAGAGCAAATTTGATCACAATTATGAATTCTTGGTAGGTGTAGAAAACTCTGCAGTCTAGCCAGATATTTTTCTGTCCTGCTGGTACCCTGTCCACTTTCCACCAAGGACTTCTTTCCACTACAGTGTCAAAAATGCAACATTTATGTGATGCATCTTATTTTGATGCAAGAGGGAAACATTCTGCAAAGTTGACATTTGTGATAATATATTATGTCAGGTGAAATAGGCAAGAAGTTAATTAAAGTCAGAGAGTTAATTAATGAGATCCAGTGCACATTAACGATCATTACTTCATCTGAGAGGAGTAATTAAAGTGGCGTTGCTGGTGTTTCTCTATTCTACTAGGTGGTGTGTTGACATATCACATAAGTCACTCAACGTTGGAGAGGTGACTGCCCACCCCACCCCTGTGCACAGTTGGGACAGCTGGATGGAGCAGTCATAGCAACTAGGTTTGAAGGCAGCATCAGCCTGGGTCAAACCCATGTCTGGTGGAGCAGGACACCCAGAGAAGCCATGGACACTAGAGAATGGCCAGGCTATGACTGTGGAGTTGGGAGAGGGGACAAAAGGCCAGCACCAGCCTTCCCTTGACTGGGCATGCAGGAAGACAGCAGCTCCAGCAGCATCTGCACCTGCATAAGTATTAACAGCAACATTTCACTCTCCAAAGTGCCCCAATTTGGCCAATAAATAGCATGGTCACTCTAGAGATCAGACATGTAGACTTTGGTGTCCAGTACAGGAGGGCCCCCTCACTGCTGGCCCCACATGCCAGGATCAGCAGGCACCAGCTAGGATCTTGGTGAGTGGGCAGTATCAGGGTGAGCAGGGGTGCTGCCTGGCCAGCAGGTAGGAAACACAGCTCCACAGAACCCCTGAAGGAAACACCTCCTCTGCCCTACTCTCTCACCTGTAAAGTAGGAACTGACCACATCCCCTCATGCACAAGGCTGGCCTGAGGCTCTCTTGAAAGGAGACAGCAAGGTGCTGTATGCAAAGCACTGGTACACACAGCTGTGATAGCCCAGCACAGTCAAGCACAGGGGACGTGTGGCCCTTGGCTCCCCATGGTGTGCATGGTCAGGCTCAGCACACAGAGCTGGGAGGCAATAGGGTGCAGGAGGCCCTGTGAGGAACTGACCCTGTACACAGCTACAGTCCCAGGAAGTGGCCTCTCAAAGACAGGGCTCAAGCTGAACCTCTAAAATAGAGATGGGGACAGGAGATGCAGGAGGACCTGAGAGCACTGTTTGTAGAGGTGTATGTGACTGCAGCTCTGAGGCACGGCCAGCCTGGAAGGCAGGTATGGAGCACCCCAGCTGGGGTAGGGGTACGAACAGTGGGACCACTCATGAGGCTGGAGCGCTAAGGCCTAGCAAGAGTTTTGAACACTACCAAGAACATCTGGACCTTATTTTGTGGCCACAAAGACTCTTGAGCAGGAGGGTGGCTTTGGCAGCTACCTACTTACAACAGTACTGCAGGGCCTCAGAGTCCCTCCAGACTTTCCTCTGTGGCAATCCGGAAACATCTCTTCATGAGACCACAGGAGCACTGCCCTGGCCCAGGGACGTGAACCCTCCAGATGACATGGCACATTGCTGCATACTTGGACCCACAGAGGCAAATGTGGGGAAGACAGATGGTGCAGGACACCCAACACAGAGCAAAAGGCTGGGGTTTGAAAAGAGGGAATCCCCAGAAAGCCTGGGGACTGGAGCAGGGGCATTGGCCAGGCCCTCGGGGAGGGGACTGGCCACATAGCCTAGGAGGATACCATGCAAGCATATTGTGGAAAAGATATGGACACTCAGAAGTTCCCTGTGAGAGAAAATGAGGGATCAAGAGCAGGAGGTCAGAGATCATGGCAGGGCCTGGTGACCTACTGAGTGGCAGCTCCCATGGGAGGCTCTGGCCACTGGGGGAGGCCAAATGTTGGGGCAGGGTGGCCTGGTGGACACTGAGCACTCAGGGCAGACACACAGGCCTCGGGTGGTCAACCACAAATGCTTCAGCCTTGATGGATGGCCAAGGGCTCAGGAAGACACTCTCCACCCCTGTTCACCCCCAGTCCACAACCACCTAGAGCTGGGGCCTCAGGCAGAAGACAGCCTCACAAAGCCTCAGCATCCACACCTTCAGGGTGGTTGCCCAGCAGACCCATGACACACACAGCCACCTGCCCTAGGCCTGTCTCAGTCACTTGTCACTCAGACACTGGTAATGTGTCTCTTTAGCAGGAAAACATCTTTAGTTCTAATTTGTTATCACCTCTCTGCTCTGTGGCACCATTAAGGTTATTTATCATCATCATAATTGTTATTCAGCCAGGACAGCCAGGTGGGCCTGAGGGCCGAGGGCCTGTCAGAGACGGAGCTGAGCTGATCCTGGAACTGCCTTTTCCATCCTCCTAGCTCTGGGAACCAGTTTCCTGCTGAAGCCCCAACCCTGCACACCCACAGCCTGGGCTACCACCTATCACCTAGCTCTGTCTACCCTTTTTGTGTGGAGGCTACCTGCAGTGCTCGGCTTCACCCCAAAGGGAAGTACCGAGCTCCATGATACTGCCACTGCAGGGGAAAAGATAGAGGCCATCAGTATAACAAAAGTGAGCTTGAGGGGTGCTTCCAGGCTGGCAGGGCAACCACAGTGGTGGGGTGGGACCACAGGAGAGGACATGGAGCAGGGATTGAAGAGCCTTGATGTTTCAGCATCATGGGAGGGAGCAGCCTGTACAGGAGTGCATGACCTTCCGAAGAGTGGAGAAGCCATCCTGTGGCTGCATGCCTTGCAATGGCTCAGGAAGGCTGCCTGCTGGGCCCAGGCCTGCGGCCTCCCTCACCTCCCCCAGCACATGCCTCCCTGTACCTTTCCCCAGCGTGCGCCTCTCTCTAACACACACCTCATCTCTGGCACATGCCTCCCCACAGCTTGCCTTTTGCCCAGCACACATCTCCCCTGACACTCGCCTCCCCATAGCACATACCTCCCCTCTGGCACTAGCATGGGAGACTGCCAGTTCAGCAAGTCCTGTGGGTCCACCATGGCCTGTCTCACCCAGAGTGAACAGAAGTCACAGGACCAGTGCCTTCACTGCAGAGAACAGAGCAGCAGAGTGTAGCCCAAGGCTCAGGGTTTTTCTGGCTCCATAAAAACAAACTGCTGATGGTTCTGCATAATTAACAATATCTGGTAATTAGAGCTTGAACCTCACTGGCTGCATGGACTGTGGGGCTTTCAAAAATAGCAGCAGACACACACTGCACACACGTGCGCACTGGCTCGGGTACACATGAACACTCACCGGAGGACCACAGAAGCCCCAGGGGAGGTGAAGGCATCTTCTAGTCATCAGGGCCTTTGGGACTGGGAGATGAGTCTGCCTACAGGCAAAGACTGAGAGGCAGAGGAGGACAGGAAAGAGAGGGAAGGAGGAGAGAAAACCCCAAACCTGGAGTTCAGGGCCTGGCTTCTCTCCCCTCCCCCTTAACTCCCTTCTCTACTGACTGCTCCTCTCAGCAAGAGCTGGGACCAGTTGCATTCCATAAACCTGGCACCTTTCCTTTGGGGGCTTCTGACCTGAACCCCTGCCTCAGCCAGCTGCTTCCACTCAGTCTTGCAGGGCCAGCCCTGGTGGCCCCTCTCTGTGAAGCCCTCACAGCCTGGCCTGGGTGCCCTTGGCTTCGTAATAGACCATGCGTCCCCATCCAGCATTCACCTGAGCCTGGAAATGGTACATGAGCTTTGACCCCCATGACATGGTGAGCCCCACGAACTGGGGACGGTAGATCGGTAGATCAGTTACAGCCGCAGGCCCAAGACTCAACTTAGCCTGGGAAGGCCTGTGTAGTGGCACTTCTACAGTTTGGATCCCATGTGCCACCGCTGGCCTTGGTTTGGTCCCTGAGCAAGCATAAGGGTGCCCCCATGTCAGGATCTTTGCACCTGCTGCCCCTTGTCTTGGAGTCTTCCCCAGATGCCTGCATGGCTCACTCCTCCTTCTCACTCGGGACTCAACCCAAATGTTCCCTCCTCTGGAAGCATCCCATCACCCTGCCCCTCCCCTCAACAGACTCCCTGTCACTTTCTATTGGGCAGCCCTATTTGCTGTCCTCACAGCATTTGCATGCTAAAAACCATCCTGCATCAGGCTGGTCGGCGCCCAGTCGCTCCACCTGGGTGCACGGTGGTAGTCAGGGCCTGGCCTCTCTTCTCACTCTACCAATGTCATCAGCACCCAGAACCATAGATGGGTCCTCCTTGTGGGATCTGGGGATGGCACCACCCTTGGAGTGAACAGCACTTGGGCCTCACTCCCGGAATGTGCTTTGCTCACCCCTATACCTGTCAGAGCTCTTCCAAACCTCAGAGGGCTCAATCCAACACCCCTTCCCTTATGAGTGTGAAACTTGCCCTTCACCACCTTCTGCCTCCAGGACCCAGCTGTGAGGGGCAAGGAACACCTCCCTAGAATAATCAAGACACATCAGCGACAGGGGCAGGCAGTCATCACTAAGTCCTGTAGCCTGGTGCTGAAACCAGACACCAAGGATCTCCTCTAGAGGTCAGAGGCCAGGATGGAGACCCAAGAACCAGGGCCTTCTGGAGCCTTGGGGGAGCACATTCCTTCATAGGGCCATTACTGCAATCGCTGACTCTATGTGCACACACCCATTTCCTTGTAGGACTCTGTGTGTCCCCTCTGTCCCTCATAAGGCCCCCATCACTTGGCACCCTCATCCAAGATGGCCTCATCTCAAAGTCCTTAATCACATCTGCAAAAGCCCTTATTCCAAAGAGGTTCATATTCCGTGGCTCTGGTTAGATGGGTCTTCAAGGGGTGGGCACCATTCCACCTACTGTAGGCCCAGCAACAGTGGCAGCTGGGGAAACAAAGATGGGTGTCAACTTCTGCAGTGTCAGGTCAGTCTGGCCCTCCCTGTCCACAGTGATGGGCAATGGACCAGCCACATCCACCCTCTGCTCGTTCCTCT
This sequence comes from Hystrix cristata, assembly GCA_004026905.1. Classification (NCBI taxonomy): domain Eukaryota; kingdom Metazoa; phylum Chordata; class Mammalia; order Rodentia; family Hystricidae; genus Hystrix; species Hystrix cristata. The sequence goes on from PVJO010001419.1 coordinate 36,306, forward strand.
GACCCCAAGTGACCAGCACAGCAAAGGGCTAAGCCACTGCTGCTGCTTGAAGGCAAGAGCCCAGGAGCAATGCCAGGGCCCAGGAGAGCCTCAGTCATCACCCTGGACCACTGGGAGTGAGGAGGACAGGCCACCAGGGCACCTTTGTTTTGTCTTCTCTTGGGCACTCCCAGAAATCAATGTTCTGATCCAGAACTGGCTGGCCCAGTTTGGGGCCCAGTTTGAAGCCTAGTTGTATATAACTCCATTCCAGGGACAGCAGGGTGACCTCAGATCCCATGGCTCAGCCTCAGAGAGAGGACCTGGAATGAACCAGTTCTTAGGCTCAGGGTAGTGACCCATGAGTCTTTGCAAACACTGGCCTGGTTCCCACCTTTCCTCCTCTGCAGATCCTGTCCAGCATACCTGTATCAGGGGTCCACCCAGCTGCCCTGAGGGGGAACTCTTAAAAGGCAGCCACCTCAGAAGATTCTGATTGACTTGTGTGGGTGGATCTGGGCAAGGGAGCTGAAAGGCTTGGAGACTGAGACAGAGGGTGTGCATCAGGGGCCAGCACAAGGGACTGCATCCTCCCATATGCAGGGAGTGGCCTGTGTGCCCAAGAGGGGGGGCAATAGTCTCCCAGCACGTGTGCATGCCTGACACACCCAGTGGAAGTTCAACACCACTGAGGGCTCCCAGCCAGACTGTATGTGTCCTTGCCACAGGAAACTTGGCATGCAGGGAGAAAGTGCAGGTCCCAGGAGGAGAGGCCCTCTGGGGCTGGTGGGGGACACCTGGGCCATCATCTCCCTCGGGTTCTGAGACCTTCAGCTACTGGAAGGGGCCCGGCCATGCACAGGGCACTGCAGGAGGAGGGCGGCTGCTAGTCATGAAAGTGATCTGAAATATTCTGGTGTAGTGTGAAGCAGTCAGCTTAGCCCCCAATCATGTTTATTTTTCACTTCTCCGGAACACACTCATGCATAGCCAAGATTTAATGTTTATGCATGATGTGGCTGGAATAAAGCCAGCCAAGGCATCATTATTGCCGGATGCTAAGATGCTCACAGTAAGTGGTTCCTCTCAGAAATCACAGAGAACCTCAGACATCTAGGGCACTTTGAGTAGGGATTGGTTGGAGAAGCACCCCCAGCCCAGCTTAGCCCAGTGGATGGGGGGACAGCCCTGCAGACTTCTTGTCCTAAAAGACTTTCTTCCCAGGTCCAGAAAGGTCTGCCAGGATGCTCCTCTGCCCACCTCCACTCAGTGTGGCATGCTGTCCTCTGGGACAAGCAGAGAGGATGCCAGGATCCATCCCCTACTCACCCTACCTGAGCTAGGCATGTGTAGACCTATTTTCCCATCTGGGAAAAAATTCCAGCCTGGGATGTTGGTGCTCTGCCCCCATTTTACTGTTGAAGAGCTAAGGTCAAGTGTGTACAGGGATCTGCCGATGGTCACATAGCTTCTGAGTAGCAGTAAGTGCCTGCCATCCGCTCAAACCCTGCCCTTTGCAAGGACACGTGACATCTGCCTTCTCCCCAAGCCGACCACTGAGCCTTCCTCCCAATGGGGACAGCTGTGTAGGCTGCTGGGCCAGCCAGGACCCAGGCAAGAACCTGAGAGGGAAGATCTAACCCTTGTCACTGGAAAAGGAAGCAGTTTGGGTTTTCAAGCCCACAGATGATAGGATAGGGGAGATGTAAGGACAGAGTGGAGACAGCCAGGGCAGCATGGGGATGTGGTGAGGTCCCTGTCACTGTAAAGGTCCAAGGACATTGTGAAGCACCCAGATCTGCTACACACTGGGTGACCCTCCTGGAGGTACCTGGTCTCTCTCTGCCTCAGCTTCCTTTGGCTATATAGCATCAGCTTCTGCTGGTGGTAAGAAATAGTACTATGAGCCTGTGGGTTAGTGGCTATAAACCCTCATCACAGTGCCCAGCCATAGCAAGCTGCCTTCCTCAGCTTCCTCTTCACCCACCTTCACCCCTGCCTGCCTGCCAGGAGGTTGGCAATAGGGAGGGGGATCCACCACAGAGGGAGCCAGGAGTCAAAGTATCAAGTGCTCTAAGAGAGGTAAAAGTACTCCACAAGGGAAAGGAGTCCTGGTAGAAATCAATGTCTTCAGAATTCCAAGAGAAATGATTTCTCCCTTGGTTGTAGGCCCATCTGAGCTGTCACACACTGTGCACAGGGTACAGACACACTATGAGCTCTCAGACACTTGGGCTCAAGCAGCCGTTCTCAGGAAGCTCCTACAGGATACGTTTCAGCAGAACAAGGGAGAAAGGGATGAAAAAAGAAAATGTTCATTCCAGAAAACAGGGAACTTTGCTCAGGAAAAGGGATTTCTTGGCATCTGGGTTCGTGCAGTGCTGGAGTTCAGTCTTTGCCTTTCCATTGTGGACCCCAAAGGCCTTTTCTGTCTAGAAGCTTAATCTTCCTGCTCTGGAAAATCTCACATTATTTCTTGGATAATTTCCTCCTTGTTTTCTATGTTCGTTCTTTCAGGGACTTGGAAGTTGAATTTCTTTAATTGATTCTCTAATTTCTCAGGGTTTGTTCCCATTTTTTCATGCAGTTTCTATTTTGTGTTTCTGAGCCAGTTTCTCCCTCTCTCCGCCTGTCCCTCCCTCTGCTGTCTTGCTCCGGCTGCCTGTCCATGGTGAATCCCAGACTCACCTCTAGGCTCAGGAGTGAGAGGTCAGGGGTGGAGGGAGCTGTTCTCTGCTCCCTGTAGAAAGTTTTCTCCCACACTGTACCCTTCCCTACTCCCTCTGACCCAAGTGAGGACATAGGACCTTCTCCATAAATCTTGAGAGTTCCCAGAGCCTGTGACACATGTTCTGGCAGACTTCGGCAAACTCAGAGAATCCCAGACTCAGTGGCCACTATTGCCTTCTGGCATTATGGATGAGACTCAAGAGAGAAGACATTATCCTGTTTGGCCCTGCCCATCTCCCTCATAGGCCAGGTCCTGACAAATGACAGCGGGAGCATCCATCTTCCAAATGCTGGGCAGCAAAGCACCCACAGAGTCAGACTTTTTTTTTTTTTTTTGAGCTGGGGATTGAACTCAGGGCCTTGCACTTGCTAGGCAAGTACTCTATCACTTGAGCTAAATCCCCAGCCCTAAAGTCAGACTTTTCTCCATCTTTCAGTCACTACTGCTCTCCAAGCAAGGACTTTCCTGCCAAAGAGTGTAAAGTGTCCCTACACCTCATTGTTGCATGCGGGGTCCCATTTGATGTCATCTTTGTACATGGTGTCCCATTTGATGCCAACAGCTCACCTCTACTCCTATTAACTGGAAACCCCAGGAAGAAGTTTGAGGGAAATCCTGGCTTGGCTGGGGTGGAGGAACAGTGCTGAAGTGCCTCATTAGTAGCAGCAGGTGTCTGGGCCACATCCTGGAGGCAACAGAAGCCTCTCAACCAGGGCATCACAGGAATCTGTGATAAGAAGCTATTTGCAGTGGCATAGGCCAGCCAGGGAACCTCAGTAAGGGCCATGATATGTCCAAAGACCAGTGGCAGCTAAGAGATGGCACCACAGCTGGCACCACCAGGATGAGGGTCAGGAATCATTGCCAAGATCCAAAGAGGACAGCACGGGGAGGTTTCCTGATAGGCAGAGAAGGAACCGGGGGTAAACACCACCCACGCCTTCCTCCTAACCCCCAGGTGGTGCCTCCCACTTACAGAACCCACCAGAAATGAGAGGGGAGGGACATTAATACATTCCTTAAAGGCATGGGAAGCTGGAAATGGGTCAAAAGGGATAGAGGGAGATGCTCCAGACCAGGATGGTGATGACGATGATGGCGACCATAGTAGAGATGGTGGGGTGGTAACCATGGTGATGGTGACCATAGTAGAGATGATGGGGTGGTAACCATGGTGATGGTGATAGAGACAATGGTAACCATTATCATGTGAATGGTAGTGGTAGTGCCCATGATGATGGAGTCATGGTAACTATGGTGATGAAGGTAGTAACCATGGAAATAGCAGTGTTGATAGTGGTAACCATTGTCATGTAGGTGGTAGTAACCACGGAGATGGTGATGGTAACCATGGTGGACAAGGTGGTGGTAACCATGGTGATGGTGGCTATGGCAGTGGTAGTCATGATGATGGTGGTGACAGGGTGTTCCCAGGGTTGACTGTCTTTATGGGGATGGTGGTATTGTTTCTTTTCATTCCAAAAACAAATGAGCCTGTCCCATCAGCCCTGAGGTCCTCAAGCCAGCCCCCAGCCAAGCTACACAACTCTCCAGCACAGGCTTCAGTGTGGGTGGGTGACCCTGGGCACACGGCACATACCCACCTCTGCCCACCATGCCGGCACCACCCATAGACTCCACAGGAAGAGGCGCGATCACAGAGCAGGGAACCAGAGCCTGTTGGGAGGGTAGCCTGGCTGCCACACTGCAGACCCCACAGCCTCCCCCACAGCCAGCGCTGCCACCAGGTCCTCTTGTCTGTAATTGGAGGCTGCTTAATTAGAGCCAATTTGCTTTGGAGCCAAACAGTGATTACTGTCACGCACAGGCAGTCAGAGGACAGTGGTGAATACCCCCACGAACTCCCGAGGAAGGAGAGGATGGGTGCCGTGGGGGTAGCAGCATTCTAAGCTCCCTGGAGTACTGCTCTTGCTGACTGGTCCAGCTGCTCAGCCCTGTGCCATAAGGCAGCTGGGAAGGCAGGAGCCCCAGGAACAGGGCAAGCAGAGAAAGGCCTCAGACACCTGGCTGGGCAGTAACCCCTGGAAAGTCACTTCCTCACCAGAACCTCAGTTCCCCTGCACTCCAAGGGGATGGTCAGGGCTGCCCCCTCACAGGGCTATGCATATGAATGTGGTATCAGTGTTCCCACAGGGGCCTGCAGACTGTAAAGGGTGAGGGGCTACATCTACACTTCCTCTGGCCTAAATCAGCCCTACTCATTGGTCTGACAAAGATCACCCTATGTCCACTGTCCCCTCGCCGATGAACTTTTCCCCATGGCAGCCCTGGGCAGCTGCATGCCTAAAGGTTGTGGCAGCGCCTGGCCCAGGCCCCAGAGGGCAGGCAATTTGACCACTAGAGGTCAAGTGAAACCTGGTACACTTGCAGCTGGGGAGGCCCAGGGATTGGGGGGGCTGGCAGAGCCTTGGTCTGATTCCCACCGTGGGGATCCTCTGAGCTGCCAGCCATGGGTTGGCACCCTTGTGCCTACTTGAGAGGACAGTGCAGGAGCTCTGCCTCCTCGTTGTGGGGCCAAGGATAAGTGTTCACTCCTCGCTGACCTGGGTGCCTGGGTGCCAGGGTGACACAGGCCATCCAGGCATACCTGGAAGCCGAAAAATGGTGACCAGCACTGGACAGGGAACACTTATCCTTAAGTCATTTGTCATTCGCCTGACATTCAAACCCACTTGGTTGTCCTTCAGTCTTAGCTGACAACTCTACTCTGGGGTCCACATCAACTGAGGGAGGAATTGACCTTCCCCCATGGGAACACCCAAAGGACAGGCCAAGTGTTCTCTGTCAGCCTGGAATCATCCAAAATGGGGTCCTATCTCTCCTGTTAGACTGAGCACCCCAAGAGTGATGCATGCCTCCATCCCTATGACCTGGAATGCCCCCAAATGTCCACCTTGCCTAGCAGGGTTGCTCTCCAGCCAGACACATGCAGGTGCAAGACATGAGTCTCCTTAGCAAGAAGCTCCTGAGAGAGCCCCTACCTCCCCTTCAATCTGGGGGCAGTGGGGCCGGAGGTTTGCTGGCATCCAAAACGCTCCCATACCCTTGGTTCCTGAAGAGCTCGTCAGGTGTCCCGGTCTCTGCCCCACTCACTCCTCTGCTACTTTCAGAGTCTGGGGTCAGAGGCACTCTCTCGGGATCATAACCCAGCACTGACTGTATCCTTTTTCATCAACTCCATCCTCATTGCAGGAGCCCCTACCCACTCCTCCATCCCAGAGTAAATCAGCTCTGACCTGCAGCTCATTCCCAGCAGCCAGGCCTCACAAGTTAGGAGCCCGAGGCCTTTCCCTGCTTGCCCCGGAGCCCCTGCCTTCCCAGCCTCCCATGGCACAGGGCTGAGCAGCTAGACTAGTCAGTGAGTGTCACTCCAGGAAGCTGCAGGCATCCCTCCCACCACGGCACCCATCCTCTCCTTCCTTGGGAATTGGTGAGGGTATACACCACTGTCCCCTGACTGTCCCCCTGTGCATGACGACAGTAAACACTGTTTGGATCCAAAGCAAATTGGCTCTAATTAAACAGCCTCCAGTTAGAGGCTGGAGGTTCCAGTGACTGCACTGACTTCAGAAGAGGTTGGGGGGTCCTCGGCATGACAGCCAGGCCACCTTCCTGCCAGGCACTGGTCCCCTGGACCAGTCTGACCCACAGGAAGCTCTCCTCTGAACTACACCCCGCTGTGGTCTCCATGCCCCAACCCAAGTTACTGAGCAATCTTCAGCTCTCCAAGCTCTAGGGTCCAAGGTGTGTGACGGCCTTTGGGGGGCCAAAGATAGGAGACATGCCTCCCCTATCCACAGGCTCCCTCCAGGGCCTTCTGCTGCCCCAGGCACCACAAGCCCACATGGCCTGGGAGTGTGGGTGTAGATTCTGCTTGTCAGCCTTGCTATGTTCTGGGAGATCCCAGCATCCTGGCCCCAGGTATGCCATGGGGAGGCTGCTGGCTTGTTAGCTAGAGGCCCCAAGAATCTACAGGGGCAGGGCTCAAGAGTAGTGGGAGGGCAGGAGCCCAGAGTGACAAGCCAGGAGTCCCCCAACAACTAGGACCGGACAGGCCTGAGCCCCCCACACCCAGTGCACACATCCCAGGCCTAACCACATAGATTTCAGACCCAGTCGCAGCTCATATTCACTCCAGCCTCCTCTGGAGCCAGGTAGGGCCTCCATTCAGAAAGAGGAGCCAAGTAGCCAGGCACTTTGGTTCTGTGTGACACAGCTTTGCTCTACCAGCCCCACCTCACTGGCTCCAAATTCAATTCCTTCCTGCCTGTGCCACCTTCCCTCAACCTCACCTGATCTGTGCAAGGCCCTCATGATGCCCCTTGTCCAATGTGGCCATCCACCCTGAGGGAACACTTTGTCCTCCATGGGGCACAGGCCAGTGATCAGGGTGGTAGCATTCCAAGGCAGAGATGAGTCAGGGCTGGACGGGTTCTGTGTCCAGGGCTGTGGCTCAAGGATGTGGGCCTCCAGTCGCCAGGGAGGGCTACCTCAACCTTGGTGCCATCTAGCTGGCCACCATAGAGACAAGGAAGCAGAGTCCGTGATGGCTCAAAGCACAAGGGCACAAGCTCTAGACAAGAAAACCCAGGTCAGACCCCATTTGGGTCACTTTAGGCCCCAGTTTTCTCCTCTGAAAAACAGGCACAATGTCACCCCTGACATGAGAGACAGGGTGACCAGCTGACCCCAGATGATCCTTCGCTGCAGAGAGGCCAAGGCGTGGTAGCCCTCCCATGCTTTCCCCAACCCTGGTGAAAGGCCCGGGAGTGACCCCAAGCTCCCCTGGGCCCTACTTTCTGCTGTGACTTTTAGGACCAGGTGTAGTTTGAATGAGCTGCGCGGCTGCCAAGGGTCAGAGGGGCAGACCCAGGGGTTGCTGGCTCAGGCCTCCCAAGTGAGGAAAGGCAGTTTGTAGTGGGAGAGAGATGCTGTTCAGAAGGCAGGATCTCCTGGGGCCAGCTCCTCTCCTAGGAGGCCAGCCTTTGCCCAAGGGGAAAGTGCTTACAGGACCTCTGCCAAGAGGCACTCTGTTACCACCACTCCAGCCACCTGTAGCCCACGCAGCTGTGTCCAGGGTTTGTGCAGACCCCAGATGCAGGGAAGACAAGGCCTGCAGCCCAGGACAACACAAGTACTCAGATGGGGTCCTGCTGTGCTCAAGAGGTACAGGCTTTAGGGATCCCAGCCATGAGGTTCTCCTGCTGGAAACTCCCCATCCTGGCCTCTGAGCCCCTGTGGCCTGACTGTGACCCACCATCCTTCCCACTGCAGCTGCCAAAGCTGTCCCCCTGAACCAAAGACCACAGGCCATCTGTCTTCCTGAGTAAACCTGGCCATGGGTACCCCAGACCCTGCATACAGCACTCAAGGCTCCTGCTGGCACCACCTTGTGCCAACCACATTGGGCAATATGCCCTGCCACCTCAGAGTGCTATGGCACCGTCAGGCCCCAGACCAACTCATCACCCGGCCACTGCTCACCATTCTGTGCCTTTGCACCTGGTCCTCATGTGGCTTCCCTTGACACAGATGCTGGCTTATTCCAGAGCTGATGCCTGGTGAAACCATGGGGTAGGAATGCGGCAGGAAGAAGAGCAGCCAGGAAGGATTAGTACAGGCCATTGCCACCATGGGCAGCTAGGGTCACTCCCTAGAAAACTGGCGAGCCCTTGCCATCCATGCAGCTCTGGGGCTGCCTCTTCTCCTGGACTGTGAACCCCCAGCTCTTCTGGCTCCCCAGGAAGTAGCACAACTCAGGGTCCAGGAGAGAGGGGAGGCTCAGGGGCTACATGCTGAGGCCAGCAACTGAGGGGACAGTGACATCTCAGCACCTGCCCCCTCCTCTAGTCCCACCTACACAAGTGCATACATTTTCACATGCACACCTCGTATAGGCATGTACATACACCTACCCACTTCTGCCCTACCACCCACAGGGCACGGGCTCCCCCTCTGGGGTCTTCAATGCCCCACCCCCACAATTACATGGGTTCCACCTCAGGCACCTTAGAGCAGTCACTGACTGAATGATTTGCAGCGCCCCACTCCTGGGACCTCCACCACATGGCACAGTGATGATATGTGCTGATCCCTGAGCAAACTAACCGAGCAGTTAAGGAGTTAACAGGAGGCTGGCTGGCAGCATCCACCTCCCGGCCACTGGGAATAGTGGGCAGCCACTGTGCAAAATCTGAGCCCATTTGGCCTGGGGGGCAGAAGCCAGGCCTATAGGTCCCTGAGTGTCGGGGAGGCAGGGCCCCACTTTCCAATCAGGCAGAGAGAAATGAGTTCCTTTAGATCAGGGTGAGAGAGGAGAGCACTTAGGAAGGAGAAATTACAAAATTCTGAATAATCGCCTCTTAAAAGCATTTTAAATCCCCAAGGTGAGAGGCCCCTTCAGTTTAATCGATTTTCAGGCACCAAATCCTCGGGCACCAAAACGACACTGGCGCAGGAGAGGGTCCTGGCCAGTTCCCCAGAGCCTGCTACCCTGCGATCAGGTCAGAGAGGAGCAGGCATCTGGGGTCAGAGACCAGGGCCAGCCCAGCCCTGCCTGCCTCTGCTAGCCCCAGCTGGGCCCAGAGCTGCTCACACTCCAGGCATGCCACGTGTTTATGGAACACATGATGACCAATAGCAGCCATTTTCCTGCACAGGAACAGCAAACTCTCACTGTGATCCTCTTACACTGGCCACATGTGCCCTCAGCCATGTTTCTTACCAGCACAGGGTTTGGGACTGCCTCAGGGAACTGCTATACCAGCTCAGCCCAGGAGAAAAACAGAGCACGGACTTTCACAATAAGGACCGGGGGGGAGTTGACATGAGGTCGGGTTGTGGCATACACGGAGTCTGCCTAGACAAGCTATGGCAGCCTGTGCAGAGGTGGCCACACAAAGAGGTTCACGGCACAGGTGCCCCAGGCCGGAACCCAGCGTGTCTCTGTGGCTGTGACCCGCATGCGGTTGAGCAGAGCTAAGTTGGGCTGGGATCAGTGTAGCTAGCGGCCAGCCCAGCTCTGCAGGTCCTCAGTGGCTGCCCTAGGCTGGAAGGACTCAAGGCTGGGCCAGTGAAGTCAAATTTCTGATTTATTTTGATGAGTGATAGCAAACACGATTAAATAAAAGAAAAGCATTATAAACGTAAGTCAGAGTCTGGGAGATGTAGCTATAGTTTGGGCATCAGGAAGTTAATGTGCCTTTCAGTTAGCAGGGTTGGAGCTGAGGCCAGACAAAACTGCATAAAGTTGGATCCTGAGAGAAGATCAGAAAGTAATTTCCAAGATGTGGACGGATCGTGTGTGCATTTGTTCTTCACACTGACCACCTGATCAGGAATAGGTGCTTCTCACTCTAGAAAGACAGACTACATATAGAACCAGGACTTTTTCAGAAATGGAAAGTGTGTCTTATTTATCTTGGTAAATTATCTTTCTTCCCCATCCCTCCATCCCACTCTGGATCAGAAAGATGTCTAGCATACAATAAATACTCAGAAAACAATTTATGGATGGATGGATGATGGATCCTAGTAATATATTCCATCCCTTCTACAATCCCTGCATGGCCACGTGGAGGGCAGTGGTCCAGGCAACTGTTCAAGTTAGAAGGAAAGGAGCTGCTGTTTCCTTGGAGATGTCCAGGCAGACCTGCCACATCCTTGTACAACCTCTTACAGACCACCCAGGTTCACCGTGCCAGTGTCTATTTTGACCCTTCAGATCCTCCTCCACGGGACACCAGCACAACCATTTTACCCCAAACCCTCCAAACTGTCCTCCTGGCTCTTCCCTTTGATTTTTGGAACCCACGAACTTGACTACGCGTTTCCTTTCAATGCTGGCTCTTGTTTGATTTCTGAATTTTCAGAATATCACTGAGAGACCCCTCCTTAATTTACCAAGGTGCCAGGGTGCTGCCGCCACCCACATTCCCATCCCACCTCATGAAACTCTGGCACCCATCCAAGTCTCTCCATACATGCCTGTCATGCAGATTCCCACACACACAGCTAAAGTAGAGCCCCTCTGGCTGACTTCCCTAGCCAAGTCCCCCAGGAAGAGCAAGTAGGGGAGGCTGTAACCCAGAAACGTGAGGACCTTAGCCCAACCTTGACCTGCATGTCTGGCTTCTGCCTGTGACAATGGACAGCTGACTGCCTCAGTATCTGGGCAAGTGAAGAGGTCAGCACCACCATGAAGCCATCAGGTGCCCGGGCCCCATCACATCCACTCTCCTCTGCCTCTATGCAAGAAGAGGGAACCTGGTGGAACTGCATCTTCATAAGATAACTGAGCTCCTCTGACAGAGTCTGTGGGCACCCAGCTGGCATGAGTTTATACCCCAGCTATCTGTTAATCTTCAGAGCAAGCCGCCTGAGAGATTTGCCTTTCTGCAGCGCTGGGGAGCTCTGGGGAGGGGAAATCCCAAGCCAGGCCTCATGTAGGATGCCTATCACTCAACCTGCCACAGACCAGTCGTCATTTCCTTTCCTGTTGTCGGGGCCCCCAAGTATTGTCCCCAGCAGGAGCTAGCCTAGTTTCTGCATGAGGCCATCACAAGCCGAAGGAACCTGCTCTGGGTTGCCCATTATGAACCAAGGAAACAGGCCGGCTCCCCTCCAAGGTTTATCCAGGGCAGAACCCCACAATTCCAGAGATAAGGCCAGGACCAGCCCTGAATCCTTGGTCCTCACCTGTCTGCTGGCCCCCACACTGTCTCACCTGGAAGGATTGTGTGAGCAATGTGATGCCTCCTGTCTGCCCTCAGAGAGTCCAGGGAGATTCATGGAGCAGAAGCCCATCAGGAAGAAAGGCAATGGCCCCAATATGCTCCCAGCACTGGCTCCAGCATTCTGGGTGGCTTGGAGTGATCTATATAGCCTCTCTGATCACCACTCTTGGTGTCAGGCCCACAGTTTGACTCCCAAATCTACCCTTTTATACCTTTGAACCTTGGCCTTCTAAGCCTCATTCTGCCCATTTGTGAATGGGGGTAAAAGTGAAAGGTCCACCATGGCCAAGAGCATTGCAGGAGCTGGCTGAGAACATTACAGAGCCTGGCATGCAGTATCCAGTCATGCCATCCTGGGGGTGGTTCAGTCTTGAAGAAGGTAAGATGGAGATGAAGGGCCGGTGGGACACAGGACCAGCAGATACGTGGCTGTGAACTGAGGGGGACTTGCAGCAAGTAAGGATGTGACCTTTCCTCACCCCCTACCCCCGGAGGTAAAGGAAAGACCCAGGTCGGTGCAAACAGGCCTTTCGCCTGCTCAGCCCTCTTGAGCTCAGTGTTCCCAAAGGCCCTGCAAGGCCCATTTGGCAGAGGCAGAGAAGGAACAGAGAGCTGAAGGGCCTGGCAGGCTCCAGGAGGGATGGAAGGCTCCCTGGAGGGAACCTAACTACCTCCCCCACCCCAGGAGCAGGTCCCCTGAACCCCTATCTGCTGAGCCCCAAGACCCACTGCATTGGGCTACTTTGGCTTGACTCCTGTTGGTCTCCACTTTTTGCCTTGTGAAATCATGTCAGCCGGAGCTCATGAGTGAATCGTCAGAACCTGTCTCCTATTGGAACACATTTGCCATTTTCTGCTGATAAGGCCTCATGAGTCCAGTTTATAAGAGCCTTAAACATCCTAGCTAAAAAGCCAGAAACCACAGCAGGCCCTGCTTGCACCTGTCCTGAGGTTATAGGAATGGGAGTAAAAGTGCCAACCCACAGTGCTCATCACCACACTGCACAGTGGCCACGGCATAGTGTCTGCAGCAGTCTGCTGAAGGAGGCCATGAGAAAGGCTCCAGGAAGGTCTCACCACTTCCGGAGACAGTGCTGCCCCACTGGCGAGTCTAAGCTCAGTCTTTCATCCACTGCTTTCCCAAGTCACCTTCGTACTTTCTGATGTCCTGTGGGCAGCAGTGTGACAATTGCTAGCCATCGGCTTTTCTTATTCCCCAGTAAAAGCTGTTGTTTCCACTCTTTTATTCTTGCATGAATCAAGAAACTTGCAAATGTGCTGATCACCTGCATGTGATTATTTTGTCACTGTGCTGGCAAGGAGTCAGCAGGAGAGGGACAAGGAGAAGAGCCAGGCTACCCTAGCCTGTCCTAGCACAGCTCCCTGGCACTACAGGAGCCTGAGCTAGAGGTGAGGGCTGAGACACCCCCACAGCCGACTGACGACCTTGTTCATCCCCTAAGCCTTCAGTCATGCAGAGGTCCGCAGTGGTGATGAGGCTCTGCGTGCAAGGGCTTGCAGCGTGCAAGGCCACCCAGCCATTGCATCCCCCAGTTCACTGTGTGCAGATGGCCAGGTGGTGGACTTGGAACTTGAGAAAGCCCCTCAAGCCTCTGTCCTCAAGCAGCAGAGGACTGTTTATCACATCTGACTCTAGGGTGGACACCTTGCCCCCAGCAGGTACACAGGGCCTTCAGTTCACAGGTAACTTAGTAGCCCTTGGTGAGAGAGGAACAAAAAGTTGCTTTGGCCTGAGCCCAACAAGGCAAGCCCCAAGGCTCATGCTGGTCTCCAGACACTGAACCCCCAGCACAGGGCCATGCCTACTTCATCCGCCTAGCTGCCCAGCAACCTGCATGTGACCAGTCACCGAGGAGTGACTGTGGTTACCCTGACTCCAGCGGCCCGGCCTCATCTGCTGGACTCTCCATCTAAGGCTATCTCTGCTTCTCCCAGGGGCTGCTTGTGAACTTGGTGTGTCCAGAGGGCCTCCCTGGCTCCTCCCCAGGGACCACTCCAAGCTCCCACAGGGCCCAAAGGAGCCAACGTCAGTGCTATCCCCTGGCTCACAGGGAGGCTGTTCAGGCTCAGAGAGACAAAAGGACTCGCTAAAAACCAAGCCAGAGCCCTGCAATCTGAGGCTCCCACTCCCGGGGGTGGTGGGGCTGGGGTGGACACTGTTGCCCCTTGCTGCTCCTGCCCAGGCCCAGGACACAATGCAGACATTCCTCCCTAGGACTGACCGCCCCAGCCAACCCTCTCAGTGTGCTTGACTACTTGTCTGGACACGCTAGGAAGATTTGGTTCTGTTTTGTATTCTGCAGTGTACAGGAAGGAGAAAGGAGGTCATTAAATGTCTAATGAATTAATAAATTAAGGACAAGTAAATGAGCAATGTTCTCTTTGTCTTAAGCACTTTTCTGCAGAAAGTAACACATCCGCATTAGTAATGACAACAAAAGTCCAACACGAAGAAGCAGGAAGAAAGAACAAGTCACTCACTGCCCCACCCTCAAGGGTGACACACAAATTATTTTTAATTTTTTTCTAGACTTAGCTTTTTCTTTTTAAAAAATTCATTGTTGGGACTGCATTTAATTAAACCTTTGAGATGCTTCCTGAGAAAGTATCTTTTTCAGGAAAGTCTACACATCAAGCTGAGGGTCACCTTGAACCCAGGGCTACATCATGGAAGTTTCCACCCAGAGCTTTATCCAGGGTCTCCCCAAGTTACATGCCCAGAGGAGTCAAGACGGGCCTCCTCCTGGAGGAAAATCTGGCTGCAGATCCAGTGAGGTGCCCGGCCAAGACATGTCAGGTTCCAACAGGAGAAGTCAGAGGACAAGTCCATGTCTGTTCATTAACACGTAGCCCAGTTTTTATTTTTCTGTCCCCAGATATTTGCTGAATTCTTTTAAAGATCCTGCCAGAACATACCTGGATGTTTGGTTCTTCTTGCACATACACGTGTACACAAGCACACACGCACACATACGCACAGGCACGCACTCAGAGTTTGTTTGTTCTAGTTTGTTCGGCTGGGTGCTTTCCCTACCTTGTGTTTGGGTTGCTCCTTCTACACAGATGCAACTATTTCTGCCCAGAGGCCATCTGCAATCTCAGATTGCATCAGCTTTCGTTCTTGGTCTCTGTCCTACATTGGAAGTGGAGGGTCCATCCACTTCCACATCAGTGACAGCGGCTCTCCCCGTGCCATGCCCAGCTTCCCCAGCTGCTTCTGACCCGCCCTCATGGTTCCCCTTCTTTGCTAGGCAGCACTGGTGCAAGCCTCTCACCCCGGAGAGGGGAGAGTGCTCAAGGCTGCAGCCAAGGCCTGTGGACCATTGCCCCTTGCCGCCCTCTCTCCCTGGGGATGACCACACCCCTATAAACCATGGTGGAAAGCAGAAGGCACCCACTCTGTTCCGGCAAATAATATTCTAATATATTGAGTCCTTAATGGTACACAAGATATTCTTTTACTAAAAATCTGTTGCTTTTCAGAAATTCAGATTTACCAGGGTGTCCTGGTTTTATTTGCTAAGCATGACAAGCTTACCCCTAAGCATTTACCACATGGCGTGGCACAGAACCCAAGCCCAGCAGAACCAAATTCCCATCCTCACAGACTCACAGCTCCTAGCACGGACAGGTCCACCTGCCTAGCCAGTGAGACAGGCCGTCACAGACAAATAGCACCATCCATCTCGTTTCTATAAAACAGAATGATCCTTCCACCCCACCAAGACATGTGTGGGTGGGGTCACATCAGCAAGGAAAACAGGAGCACAGCAATTTAAAATGTCCTATAAAACATTTTAAACAAGACTAGAAAAGTCACTCCACACCCACATATGTCCCATGGTGGCCTTATTAAATGCTACCACTATCAAATCTATACTTGGCATTATTAAACTTTAATATTTTGCCACGCTGGCCTCCAATCTTATTTTCTCTAAAGAAAGACGATATTAGAGTCAGTGTTAAGACCTTCTGGGTCTTCCCTCTGCTCTCCCAGGAAGGAATCACTACAGCAAATTCAGCAACAGACTTTCCCCATCGTAGATGCGCAGGCCAGTATGTTCCTCGGGAGCACAATTTTCATGATGTCAGAAATTCAAAGGCAGGGAATTTTCAGAGTCTTAGCTTCCCAATGAAACATCCATGAAATGAGACGCTCATGCTCTGCTAAAAAGATGATTCACCCACACACGAGCTTGCATGTGAGGAGGGCCCGGCTGGACAGCAATTCCAGTGAAACAGTGGCCTCCCTGGTTGCCATACTCCAGGACCTGAGATGCCATTGCCCCTGACATTGCGGCCCTGGGGCCCTAGATGTCTTTTTTCTGTTTATTTTACTTATCTGTCTGTTCTAGGGTTTTTAACTAATTTACACTAATTTGCTAATGAAAATGAGACGGGAAATGCTGAGATTCTTTATGGATCAAGCAAGATGACCCTGAACACCCTAGGGACCACAACGGGTCAGACCCCCAGATACCAAAGCCTGTCGACACCAGCTCAGTTCTCCCCACAGCTCCCCTAGGTCCTGCCCTGGGCACCTGTGTGCCTGCAGGTTTCCCTAGCAGACATGGCCAAGGTTTGCAGTCATCAGTCCTGTGCTCAGAAGCACTGGGCACTAGCCAAAGAGCATCTGTGGCAATCAGAGCATGCCCAGGCTCTCACGGCTGCAGCCATGGTGCCCTGGTGAGGAATGGGGTAGGCAGACCAGGGTTTGGGGTCTCCACCCTGCTCTGCCCATGGGACTGGTCAAGGACAGCCTGCCTACTCAGATACCTGCCCCAGGGCTGCGGTCACTGGCGGATCCCCCAGGGATCAGAGTCTGAGCATGTCCCCTCACCCAGCCTACTCAGGTTTTGGCCCTCCACGGGCAGGCTGTGGTAGGTAGGCCTCCTTGGAACCCACCCAGTAGGTGGGAGGACTGTCTCATGCCCCTACTGTCAGATCCAGGCCACCCTTTCCCCCCAGTGACCAGTAACAAGGCTTCTAGCTTATCTCCCTCCAGCCAGGGCTACTAGGTACATACAGAATAGCCAGTTAAACTTGAATTTCAGATACACAGTGTATTGGGTGTTTTAGTACAAGTATGTCCCATGTAATATCTAGAATATATTCACGCTAAAAAGTTATTCGTTGCTTATTTAAAATTCATATTGAGCTGGGTCACCTGTATTTTATCTGGCAGCCCCAGCCCACTCCCATCACCAAGGCCAGCCCCTCCGGAAGCCCCCCCCCCCCCGGCCTCTCCCTGAGTTCTCTGCCTGATGGCTGGGGCTAAGATGCCTCCTTGTCTAGTCCCTGCCCTGAACATTTACCTCGCTGTCAAGTTCACCCTGTTTTGTGAACACTGGCCCCCTCCACACCTGGTCCTCAGACCTCTCTGACCTGGAAAAACTGTCCAGGCCCAAGAGGCGCATGCTCTCCACATGGGCTCCTGGAGCATCAGCCCCTCCACCTGGATGGTCCACAGTGCTGCATCCATTTCTTGCTCAGTGCCTGATTCCACAGACAGCCTTGGTCAGTGTTCACTGATCCTGGTGAATCTGCCCACCGCACCTCAGCTCCAGCCTGCCACTGTACAAATCCCAGGGACAGGGATGATGGATGTGGTATGTGTCTGAAGGTGGTGCCAGTCATAGTTTGGCTCAGGTCACTCAATAGGGTAGCTGTGCCTTGGCTGGTGATTTTGAAGAAGATTATGAAGCCATGGAGGTAACAGTGTTGGCTGGAATGAGGGAGAGGTGGCAGCAATTGTAGGTATGGGTGCCATGGCAACGGTGGGGAGATGATGGCATGGGGTGGGGGTCACCAAGTAGAGATATGATCATCATATCAGGGACACTTGTAATACTGTGATCAGGGTGTTGGTACTGGCAATGCAACCACTCAGGAAAGGGACCTGAAGTTTCCCACACACATTCTGAATCACCAGAGCCCCTCTGCCTCAAATGCTCTCAGTCCCCATCAAGAGAGGGGCATACTGGAGGGGCAGCGCACTGGGGCCTCTGCTGTCCTGCCTCCTGGAGACACGTGTGCACAGGAATGCACTACGCATAAACAAGACATCTGCTGGCCCAGGGGTGCCCGAGCCCCAAAGTTGGGAGCAGTCCATGGGACCAGTGTCTCCTGGGAGGGCATGACCTGTGGGTAACCAGGGCTGGTGTCTTCAGTCCCAGGAGGTGGCATGACACCTGAAAGCACCCTGACCTGCCTCCTGTCACACAGGCCTTGCCTGGGCACAGTCCCTCTCTGTGTCCATCAGCAAAGTCCCCCAGCTCTCATGGCAGAGAGGACACATCCTGGGCAAGTTCACACAAAATGCTTTGTTTTGTCTCCACCTGAACGTGGATTCCCCTTGCTCCTGGTCTGTGGGCTCCTGTCACCTCACTGACCTTCCTTAGCATTTAGGTCCCACAGAGAACACTCAGGCCCATCTGTGAGCCCAGTACATTTGTGAAGAACAGCTGTGTGATTGCTGGTGGCCAGGAGCCTGGCTGTGGCTTGCAGGCAGTGATTTATGAGTGGGTGACTAATGGGGAAAGATGGCGGTATGACTGGCCTGCCAGGTTCCTCGCTCAGGAAACATCCTACCCTCTCAGGATGCCTGACCATGTCGGGAGAGCAGTGGGTGCACTATCCCTCAGCTGTCATTCACACTCGGTGTGGATCAGGTCTACAGATCCTCAGTGCAAAGCCTGCTTCCAGTTGGGTCCTGCACAGCTTCTGGTGGTGGCAGCAGCCCCAAGGGCCAATCTATATGGGGTTGCCCAACCTCTGGGCTCCTGCCCAAGGCCTGGTGTAGGCTGTGGATGTTTCCAGAAGCCTTGGGCTACCCTTCCATCCTTCAAATTGGAAACTCAGCCCTAGTTCCTAACCCAATTTGAGCTCTCCCCTGACACCAGGGATCCTCGGCACCCTCTTAGCTACAGGTGTTAGAGCTGTAGGTCCTCCCTTCTACTGTGCTCTGTGGGACCCTCCAGAATGGATCAGTGTTCCCAAGGGCTGGGGCCCCCCCATAGGCAGGCATGTGTCCGGACCACCTCTGCACCCCAGCACCTGGCAGAGCTAACAAATGAGCAAAGCAATGAACAGGCCATAAGCATGTGGCAGAAAAGGAAACTGAGGCACAGAGTAGCCATGTGACCCACCATCGGGCACACAGCAAAAAACAATGTGGTAGTTACATTTATTTTGCACCTTTTCTGTGCCTGTACAGTTCTGGTTCTTTCCCCCTCTCCCTCCCAACCTTCACTGAACCAGGGAACACCTGGCTGAGCACCCTCCAGCATCCAGGCA
This sequence comes from Hystrix cristata, assembly GCA_004026905.1. Taxonomy (NCBI): domain Eukaryota; kingdom Metazoa; phylum Chordata; class Mammalia; order Rodentia; family Hystricidae; genus Hystrix; species Hystrix cristata. Next base: position 55,089 of record PVJO010001419.1, read on the forward strand.
CACCCCACCCTGAGCACAGAGCACCCGGGTCCTAGTCTCCACCAGCTGGCTGGCAAGCACTGCCCCACACCGGGTCCCCAGCAGCACACCACAGGGCATGCACAGAGCCCTGGGAGCCTCGGGCTCTTTTTGGGCATTGAAATTGTCTGAAGACAGGGCTGGGAAAGGAAGTGACTTGACTGGTAATTGACTCACCACATTTAGAGTGGAAAAAAACACGGCTGCATTATGAACGCAGAATGAATTTTCAAGACGTAACAACAGATGTCAGAGAAACATCAAGTCACTATATCAACTCTTCTTCTCACCTCCTATGATACACTGTAACATCCTGTGGCACAGTGGCCCTCAGGAGGCCTGCAATGCAGGCAAAGTTACACCTAAGTAACAAGGGATGCAATGGAGAAACAGAGAGGGTGAACTACTGACCCAACAGTGGTCAGCAGCTAAGAGGGTATTCAGAGATAGCTCAACCTGCATGGCCTAAGATCAGGATGTCAGGGATATCTCAGTAGGCTTGGGCACAACTGGGAAGTGTCCTCCTCTGACTCACAGCCACACTCAGCAGAGGGACACTGGATTTGACCCCAGCTGCTCCCATTACTGAGTGACATCAGCCAGGTCACAGACCAAGGGCTTCAGCATCAACTGTCCACACCACCGAGCCAGTTGTAAGCACAGCCAGCAAGCTTACCTCCTGGCCAGATCCCACTCCTCTGCTCCCAGCCCCAAGTGTAAATTCAGGGAGCTAGTAGACACAGCTCAGCCTTGACCAGCAGGATAAATTCTTCCCCTCTCTCCACTCTCTCTCCCACCCTGACAGCTGTGTAGTGCTGTGTGCATGGCTGCTCTGCTGGTGTCACTATGAACACTTGGTCACATATGAAGGGCAAGCTAGAGAATCTGTGCATGAAGAATAAAAAGTGAATGTGTGGATGGATCAGTGAATAGGTGAAGGATAGATGGATGGATGGATGGATGGATGGATGGATGGATGGATGGATGGGTAGATGGAAGAACGGATGATGGATGGATCAGAACAGACCATCAGACAGATAATGGATGGATGGAAGGACAGATGGGTGGATAGATAGATAACAGATGGAAGAAGGATGCAGAGTGGACAGATGTCAGATTAGAAAGTGGGAAGGCACATTCCCCACAGGACTCCTGGCCTGCATGCCTATCAGGACCCTCACCCTGAAGCTGCACTTGTGCCCCAGGATCCCTGAGGTCACAGAAGGGAAGTGCATCCCAAATGGCAGAGCACTATACACAGGGAGTTCTCATTTCTGAATTCCCACTCCAACTATGTTATCTGAGAGAATCTCCACTCTTTCTGGGTGGGGTGACTTGAAGGACCTGTCGCCAGTTCCCCAGCACCCCACCAGGACTTAGCACAAGTATCACTGGGGAAAGCTGCTGTATGGGTGACTGAGCTCTCCCTGGGTGTGCAGAGAGCAAACGAAAAGCCCTAGCAAGCAGCCAACTGGGATTCATGGCCTTGTCTTTGCACTGGAACCTCCTTAGCAGGGGAAGCCTTGGGCAGCAATGGAGCAAGACAGGGCATTAGAGGATGTGAGCACTGGGTGACAGAGGTAGCAAAGGAGGGCAAACAGACCCTGCCACCACCTGCCCCCTTCCCAAACCTGAATAGGAGCCCAGGGGCACCTGGCCCTGTGGATGTCAAGGTAGGCTCCACTCTGAGGCCATGGTGGTGTCTGCCTTGTTGCTAGCATTGAAGCTCCCCCTTCCCAGCTGTGAGACGGGGGCCCATCCCACTCGGGGAAGTGACGGCTCATCACCAAAAGAAGTGAACACAGCCATACAGGCAAAGCCCACACACTGAGCCCAGCTCCATTACAGCCCACATCACGGCTGCTGTTACCATGGAGAAAAGCAAGGCCTGTCAGCCATGGGCCTCTGTGCTCACAGCCCCAGATAGCCAGCAGGATGCTCCGCCATGCTTAAGGTGCCAGTGGCCAGTGTGGCCAGGCTGTGGGATCATGTGTCTATCCAAATCTTTCTTTCCAGCTGAACCTGGATAAATCCTCAGCTCCTCAAGTCCACTGGGTGGGTGTGCAGAATGAGTGAGACAGATTCCTCAGGACCCCAGCTCTGTGCATCCTTGCTAAGCGAATAGCAAATGGAGAACCAGGAAAGACCGCCAACCTCTTCCTGGCCAGAGGCCAGTGCCACGGACTCAGGTCTCCAAGCACAAGCTCACAGTAGGTGCTCAACAAATGTTCGCTGAACTGAACTGAAGACGAAAATTGACTTTTTTCTGCCATGTGCAGCCCGGGGCCCTCTGATCAATAGTGGCCACTGCGCCTCAGGCTTTATTAAGCGGTTGCGCTGTTTGTACTTGTAACAGCAAGAAAGGGAAGAGGGTGCCTTTGATCCTGGCAAGGCCCTGCTGCTCAGCCACTGCATCCTTGGAGCCCCTGTCGGTGCCCAGCCTGTGGGGTGCAGGAGGACAGGACTCCTCACATGTGAGGCAGGGACACTAACACCCCAGCTCTGGTTCACTCACCTGGGTCCACCCACTTAGCAGCACCTAGGGCTGACTGCTGCCTGGGCTTTGCGCTTGGGCTGGGTGGGGCCTGAGCAAGATGCCTTCCTGACTCTAGGGGTGCCAGGGAATGCCAGCAGCCAAGACCACTCCACTTCTCCACTTCTCCCATTCTCCCACTCCAAGACCAAATCAGGCTGGACAGACATGACTTTCCAGGCCAGCAGGCCCTGCTGGTCTCTCTGCACCTCTTGACCCCTTTCACTCCCATGTCAGGAGCAGCCCAGACCCCTTGCTGCTGGCCCTGGGCCTTTCCCTGGACACCCTAACAGCCACCTCTAGGGATCCCTACAGACTGTTTCACCAGCCTACCCTTCATTCTGAGGGGCATCAGCGTGCTATCATAGTGGGCACAGGCCAGGAGCTGGGCAGAACCAGGAGTAGACTGGGCTCCCTCTCTGGGCTACAGAGCTGGGTCTGAGAGCCCAAGCTTTGGGCAGGAACCCTAGGGAGCCCTAAGGACTGCGGGCCTAAAAAGGAGGTTGGGGCCACAGGGGTCCAGGGACATTCTCATTAAGAAAGGCAGAGGAAGAACAAAGACAGCCTGTGAGAAGGTGGGTAGTGGGCAGGCTGGGGCCAGGGAAGGAGGGGGCAGCAGGTGAGACAGAGGCCACACAGCCAGAAGGCACCAGCCGAGCTCACTCCACCCGCCTACCATTCTCCAGGAGCCCTGATCAGGGACAAACTTGTTCTGTGCTCAGGTTGGGTGCACACCCATCCACAGGGACACCTACTGGGACGTCTCACAGCATTTCCTTCATCAGACCACGTGCCTCAAGGGTTACAGTGTCCTCCTGCCTCTGTGCTTAGCTGTCACAAAAAGGGGAGAGACATACATGAACCAGCTCAGGCTTCCACGCCACAGAGACTCCCATCCCAGCAGAGACCCCTGCCCTGAACCAACTCTGTTGCTCCTGGGTGACCACTGCTCTAGCCAGCAGGATGCCTCTCCACCTGGGCATCACCAGCAGCTGGCAGAGCAGCTGTCCCTTGCAGAGTTCCCCCCACCTCTCATTTGATCCCTCTCTGTCGCTCCAAGATTTATGCAAATCTCGTTTGTTGGATTGCTCCTAATATCAAAGGCAGGCAGATGAATGTCAGATTTGGTCTCAGGCTCAGTCAATACCTGCGCTTGATAGGATAGTTGTAATTTCCTCCCAAGCCAGAGGGATCAACTCCTGCTCCTGTTCTCAATAAATACTTCCTCTCCTACCTGTCATCTTGTCTGCCTGACTTGGTGACAATTGCATGGGCCTGTTCCCTTCCCCATGCACACACCAAGTTTGTGGAACCAGGAAAGTGCTGGTTAATGAATCAGGACATGCTCTGATCAACAGCAGCCCTGTGGCTGTCACCTCACCATTGTCCCTATCATAACTATCATTAAAAATGCCACCCAGTCACCTTCTCCACCCCTACAGTTGCTTATTCAGTGGCTCCCAAGCGCTTCACCAGCAACACCTTCTCCTCCACTTCCTCCTCCTCCTCCTGCTTCACAGCAGGGTCGTCCAGGTCCTCTGCCCACTAAAAGTCAGGCAAAGGACTGAATGGGTGTTTCTCCAAAAATGCACCAGCGAATGCACAAGCACATGCACAGATGTCACCAACCAACAGGAAATGCAAACCAATCCAAAAGGGACACCAGCTCACACATCTCATGGTCACCACTATCAAAACCAGGAAACGATAAGAACTGGTGAGAACTTGGGAAAGTTGTAACCCTTGTGAAATAACAGCACAGCTTCTGCAGAAAACAGTGGGGTGCTCCTCACAGAAGAAAACATAGAACAACTGTGTGATCAAGACTCCACTTCTGGTTATGTATGGAGCCAAAAGAGCTGAAAGCAGGGAGTCAGGCAAAGCCTGCACACTGTAATTACAATAGCCTTTTCCCAGAGCTCACAGGTGGAAGCAGCACAAGCATCCATGATGGATGAGTGGACAAACACATAGGATGTAGTGTTGTTCAGCTTTGAAAGACATTGAGCCATGGAAGGGGAACCTCAAGGACATTCTGCTCTATGAAATGAGCCAGTAGCAAAAGCACTAATGGCTCTGTGAGTCCACTTACATGAAGTTCTAGAGGTGTCAAGTTCATAGGCAGAAAGTGGGAGAGGGAACATAGGGCTGAGCAGAACCAATGGGGAGTCAGTGTTTAGTGTGGACAGAGTTTCTGTTTTGCAAAATTAGAAGAGCTCTGGAAAGAGATGGTGATGCTGCTTGCACAACAATGAAGGTGTACCTAACACTAGTGAGGTGTATGCTTAAAAATGGTAAAACTAGACCAGGCTCATTGTTACACACCTGTAATCCCAGCATTCTGCCCGTCTGAGGCAAGAGGATCACAAGTTCAAGCCTAGCCTGAGCAACTTAGTGACTTAGCAAGACTTTGTCTCAAAAAAATAAAATAAAAAGGTCTGGGAATGTAGCTCAGTTCAAAGGTCCTGGATTCAATCTCCAGCATCCAAAATGAAAGAGGAAGAAGAAGAGGAATTAAGTGTAAGGTGTGCATTGTATTAGTCAGCTTTCCCCTCACTGAGACACAGTACCTGGCATCCACAACTTCAAGGAGGAGAAGTTTAATTTGACTCACAGTTTCAGGGGGTTTGCTCCATGATCAGCTGGATCCAAGGCAGAAACATCATGGTGGAAGGGCATGGCAGAAGAAAGCTGCTCAGTTCATGGAAGCTCAGTTTATGGGAAACAGAGTAGGGGAACAATGTCCACAAAGAAGAGGTGGAGGATGAGATATACACTCCAAGGCCATGCCTCAGAGACCACCTAGACACATCCAGCAGTGTGCTTTGCTAATCTCCAATGTAGCTCCCAAGCCAATCAAGTGGACAGTTAAGCTTAACTGTCATATTTATTTTAGCACGATTTAGAGAGAAAGAATGAGCCCAAAGAGAGATGGCTTCCCAATCATCATTAGACTTGTCTGAGAGCCCCCTTAGAAAGAAGCTCCACATCACATGTAGCCAGACCTGGAGGCCAGATGTCAAAGAAGCCACAATGAAGCCCACCCACAGCTCCTCCGACCTTAGGCTTTGCTGTGAGCCCTGCCCCTCCTGTCCCAGAAGGAGTGCATGTGGACTTTTGGGGACAGAGCTAAATCACACTGACAATCACTCCAGTGCAGATTCGCTGAATAATCACACCCAGGAGTGACTGAGTCCACCCTGGAGTTGATAGTAATTTTTCTGTCCTTCTCACGGTGCCTCTCATTGACTGGATAGTCATCCAAGGTTCTCACCTTCCCTGAACAAGGGGTGGCAGGCTTAACCAGCTCTCAGGTGCCTCTACCTGGGATCTGGGTTCACTCCAGCACTCCTAAGAGACTGTCACTCATGGCTGCCCTTCCCAGAGTCTCCCCTGCAGTCAGCCATAGCCTCCTCTCCCTTCCCACCTCCTAGAGGAGTGCTGATCTCCATCACTCAAAGCCACCAGCCCCAGATGAGAGTGAGTGACAGGCTGACGCCTGAGACCTGAGGAACCATCCACTGGGTGAAGGAGCGATGCACGTATGACCACAGAGCTGGCGGCTTCCCCATCAGCCCCTGTCTGTCCACCCCTTCCCAGGGCCTGCATGCCTCAAGGATCCCGGGCTTGGCATATGGGGTGGACACACATGGGCAGGAGAGTGGAGGGAGGAGAATTTCCTGGAGGGCAGTGCTCACATGCAGAGGGCAGTGGCTATACCCACAGGGGACCTGATGCAGGAGGGCATTCCAGCCAGGGGAAACGGTGTGTACGAAGGTCCAACAGTTAGAATCCTGGATAAAGTGGAAGAGGGTAGAAGATTCCAGAGGCCCAGGGAGGGGCAGGAGAGGATATGGAGCTGTCTGTTGTATGGAAGCCCACTCTGGCACTGCGGGAAGGACAGGATGAGGGGGAAAGAGAAGGTGGTCCGCTGCACAAGTCCTAGCACCACCAGCTGGTCCAGCACAGAGCATACATAAAGCACATATTGCAGAGAAGTCTCAGGAGGTGAGCAGCTCCCAGGCCTCTCATTTCTGCTCTCTGGCAGGTTCCGAGGCAACAGGAACAGTGCTAAGCAGAGGCAGATGTGACCTTCTCCCTCTTGATGGGGACTCCCGGCTGTGCAGGCCAGGATGTCACTCCAACAGACTGAATGAGTCGTGGGAACTGAACCTTGTCCTGCTGTGGAGCCAGCCTCTCTGACAGCTATCTCCCCACAGGAGCCCAGGCAGGGCCCAGCGCAGGAGGCGGGCGCCTGCTCTCCAAGGGGACACAAGTGTCACCAACCACATTCAAATTCCTCCGCTTTTCCCAGGGCAGTCAAAGTTTGGCAAGCCCCCAGACCCCTACAGAAGGCAGGCTGCTAAGCAAGAAATGAAAAATAAAAATAGGAGTCCTCAGTGGCAGGTGATAATGAAAAAGGAGCATGGGGGCCAGGTATGGACGGCTGGGAGTGGAGGAAAGGATGGGGAGATGAAAGCATTTATGATTGGAGATGAGCTCCTGAAACAATCGTGGCTCACGAAACAATGTATGCAAATTCATGTAAATGACTTGGGAGGCTGGGAAAGGGCAGCTCCAAAGGCCAAAAGGAAGCCCGCAGAGGGAGGGAGAGGCCAAAGCTGCAGACCACAGCCTGGCCCGGCAGCCCCCCGCCACCTGCTACAGGCCCTCAGAGGGAGCACTTGACAGAGCCATCTCAGTGCCAGGGTCCCATCTACCCAGGAGTCCACTCCTGTCAGGCTGCCCTGTGCTCTGTGTCCTGCAGGGAGCAGGTGCCACCCTGCTCCTCCCAGAGGGACAGCTGGGCTCCTAGCATACCCATCTCAACACAGGCCATTTCCTCCAGGAAGCCCAGCACCGCATCCTGCCACACATCTGTGAGGAAAAGGGCTGTCAAGGCACTGTCTATACCACTGTCCACTATGCAGAATGCCATCCCCTTGGAGGGCAAGAACCCAACTGTCTCACCTGAGATCTGGGTACCCCAGTCAGGGTGTACATGGTGGGGCTCAATGCAGGCTCAGGAGCAAGAAGATGCCTTTGGCTCACTGGTCAGCAAGTGAGACCCCACTCCCTCCCCAAACTCACACAGACTGTGAAGGAGAGAAGCCCAGACCCCACACAGTGAAGACAAAGAGGCACAGAGCTCTACTGCACGGTGGCCATGCCCCTCTCTTATACCCAGCACTGCTCATGTTTGTGCCTACGACTTTCAGCCCATGTGTGGGCAGCCTGGCTGTGAGGGGTGTTTGGCACCCCCGGACAGGTCTGACAAAGTCACCTGCTAAAGTACCATACCTAGGACCTTGAGTGGCTGTGTCTTTAGAAGGGCCTGAAGAGGTAGTTAAGGCACAGTGATGTCACCACAGAGGGCCCTATACAACCTGACCAGCTCTTATTAGAAGAGATCAGGACACAGACATACACCCAGGAACGACTGTGTGAGGGTGCAGGTAGAACATGTGACTGTATGGCAAGGAGTGAGGCTTCAGAAGGAACTGATACGGCAACACTTTGGTCGAGGATGCTGCCTCCAGCTGTGTGGTGTGACCAGCCAGTCCATGGGCTGCGCTAGGGCAGCAGGGCAGCAGAGCCAAATCACACGGTGGCTCACTGCAGGGCGCCCAGCTAGGAGGGTGACTAGGAAAAGCTGGGAGAGCAGAGCAGGTACCAGGAAAAGAAAGGATGAAAGGGCAAGTTTGTGCTCTCCTCATGAGCACAAACCTGCACCACCCATCCCCTGGTCAAACCAGTGTAAAAAGAATTAAGTAGCCAGCACCCAGGAGAGTACAGCCTTAGCCGGGCCCCCCTTATAAGTGTTTGGAGGTTGATCAGGCACAAAAGCAGGAGCAACAGCTGAATGCGATCTGCCTGGGACAATGATGGGGACGGTTCCACACAGCTGGGGTACATCAACCTGAGCATCCACAGGCACTGGCTGCTGTCCTTGAATTAAGAGGATTGTCCCCACTTCCACACACCTGGGTTGAAAGATGTAGCATGGTAGGCCTTTCAGAGTTCTCAATGCCACAGGGCAGTAGCATGAGGCCCAAAGGACACCCAGCCAGGGAGGCCACCTCTCTGCCTCATGGGGCTGACTGGTGGTTCACAGGGAACAAAGATGCGTGAAAATGGTGGAGAACTTTAGGACCCCATCACCTTGAAATAGCAGCGTCCACCTCTCTCTGCATCTACCTCTCTCAGCTCCAGCCCACGCAGCCCCAGCCAGCAGCTGTAATTAGCATGGAGCTGCTGGCATCTAAACAATGTAACAGTTATCATAAATAATATGCAGCTGTGATGAAGATCAAGTTATTTATAAAAGAATTAATAACAGCACATGAGTGTGTGGATGTGCATTCTGCAGTGGGGACACACGGCTCCTGATGGATGTGAATTTTTATGGGTCACAGTGAATCTCCCTAAGATAGAAACCTCAGTGTCTTCTGGGTGTTTTCTCATATGTTTATAAACTGACTACTGGTAAGGACAGAATGAGCACGGAAGCCAGATCCACACTCCAACAGGACACAGGACATGCGTCAGACCTGATGTCCCTGCCTGGGGAGGGTACCCAAGAACAGTCAGTGTTCCTGGAGCAGCAGCCAGTTAAACAAGTTATTAGACCCAAAGGCTAAGTGCTGTCATGAGGATATAAATGCACAAATAACTTGGAGACAGTGGATCGATGAGCCCTTGGCTGCAGGGCTGCCGGTGTCCCCTCCCTGCTGCCCATGGCTCCACCTTGGTAGCCTCCACCAGCCCACTGTGAGGTCTGAACCCAAATCACAGACTCCCTGCAGGAGGATCTGGATTCTCAGAGCCCCTGTGTCAGTTCACTTCTTTTGCTACTGCAATAACACAATGCGACAGACTGAGAGAGTTATAATGGGAGGAGGCTAATTTGGGTTCAGAGTACTGGTCCAAGGTCAAGGGCCTTCACCTGGTGGAGACCTCCCTGATGTAGAGTCCTGGGGCAGGGGAGAATCATAGGCAGACAGGGAGCATTGTACTGTGTCTTTACTGGCCTCTGTCCCTCTTCTTATAAAGCCACCAGGATGTAATCACAGCCCCACCCTGATGTAATCCTAACCAAAGCCCAGAAATCAGAAATCTTCAACCTTCATTGAGAACACCCTTCTCCCTGCTCCATAGCGATCATCATTCCAGAAGCATTTATAGAGCACCCACTGTATACCAGGTCGCTGGGCCAGCCTGTCTTGCAGCACAGCCTGGGAGTCTGCAGTGCCAGACGTCTGCAATCTCTTCTCTCCTGGCTGTGTGTTTTGTGTGCTTGGTCCAGGCTGCCTGCTCAGCGCTGCGCCTGCTATTTCGACTCACAACATTTATAAAAGCGCGGGAGCCCAGCCCGGCAATCTGGAGCTAACCCGTTCCCATCCTCAGATCAAGCTCCTGCATGCTAATTGAAAAGTGATTAATTACCTCCATACTGCCTCCCATGCTGGCCCTTGCGCTCCACTCTCCCCACCCAGGGCTGACAGCCAGGGGGAGCTGTGTGCTGTGTGTGTGTCTTTAAAACTGAGCTGGCTTTTGTCTCATTTAATTTTCGCAAGGGCCAGCTGTGACACATGAGTCAGACACCTCGATGCCAGGTCAGGTCCACTGCCCCTCTCAGACCCTCTGCTTCCTTCTTTGAAAATGGGCTGCTAGTACCAGGGGACTTTGGAATCAGAACCTCCCAGGTTCAAATCCACACTCCTATGGCTGTTATGGTGGAGGCCTGTTGGAATCCCCAATCTGCTCTGTGCCTTCTTCCTATTCACCCCCAATGCCCACACATTCCACCCACCTCCCCACCATGTCTACACACTCCATCTACTTCCAGGACCCCAGGAAAGCCACCTCTTCCGGGCTGCCTGCCAGAGACCCTCTGTCTGTTCCATTTACCCCAGGCCCCTCCCTCACTTCTGCTGATCACCACTTTAGACTGTGTGGCCACCCCTGCACCCACAGAACCCACCACAGCCTGCACATGCTGGAGGAAATGGGGCAAGCCCCTCTCCTGCCCACGCCTGAGGCAGGCCTTTGAGCCCCAGGTCCCAGGACCCTGGGAGAGAAGCCTGGGGAGGACCAGGGCACTGGGGATGGCCCTGAATAAGCCAGAGCACTCAGTGAAGGCTGGAGACACCAACAATGGAGAGTCTTTGTGAATCAAGAATGAAGTGCGCACCCTGAGACCAGGCCAGCATGAGTGAGGACCAGTCAGGAGGCCGAAGCCAACGGCCCCTGGCAGGACTGTCTGAAGAGGCACGGGAGGGTCTGCAGGGATCAGAGAGGGACAAAAGACAGGAGAAGACCTGAGGGGCCTATGTGGGCCAGGTAAGGTGAGAGCAGCTGTCTTGATCTAACTCTGTGCATGTGTGTATGTTTGTGTGTGTGTGTGTGTGTGCAAACGTGCGCATGTGTGCATGTATGTTCAAGTCACTGTAACAACCAGGAAGCAAGAGACACCTGAGGGGCAGCCAGCCTCCAAGTCCCATTGCTGCTGTGCCGTTGTCTCCGAAACACAGAATGGCTCTCCGCACCCCTCATTACCCACATCTGAAATACTGCCAGAAACACAACCTTTGAGGCAGTTTCCCCTCATTTAAATTCTTCTGTGACATTTGTACGACAGCAAACTAGAACAAAACGCCGAGGAGGAGGCACAGCCTGGTGCAGCACAGCCTCCTCGATGGAGAGGGGGAAGGCGAAGGAGGTGGACCCAGGCCACTGGCAGGGACAAGCATCATGGGAGTCATGCAGCCAGTGGTGGCGCCGGGCCAGCAACTGTGCCCCGACTGTGCCCAGTCCTCCCGACGGCCTCATTGTGTGGAGGGGGGAAACCCAGGCATAGAGGGGTGAAGTGACTCAGCCAAGAGCACATGGCTGGGGGCTTCCCAGGTTGACTTCCCTCCAGTATGGGCCCATGTGGTGGGAAGAGGTGTTCGATGCCATGCCCAAAGCTTGAGCCATCGCGGGGATGTCACACCTCAGCTCACCTGAGACCCACCCAAGCTGGGAAGGCAGGAGTACTCAGGTGAGACTCTGTTGGGAAAGCAGGTAACACTGCTCCTTTGCAGATGGAGGTCACTGAATTTCAGATTCCACCCCAGCTCCTTCCAGCCATGTGGCCTCAGAGTCACCCAAACTCAGTTCCCACATGTGTTAAAAGAGGACTCCAGCCCCACAGTGTGGAGTTGTGAGAAGCGATACCAGGCAGCAGCCAGGGCTCCTGCAGAGGGCCGCTGCATGCTGGTTACAAAGGTCACAGAGCTGCATTGCAAGGCGTCAGAACCACCTTCCCACAGAGATGGGGCTGTGGTGGTGTCTCGGGGCCTCAACCAGTGGCTGCTCGTGCAGAACCACGCTCACCAGCATGACCACCTAGCCAGCAGAACCATGCAGAACCATGAACACCAGCAGGACCATGCTCATCCTCTGGCCACCCAGTCAGGTCTGTGTCTCTCCCAGGAGTCCAGTCAACCCCCTATCAGCAGGTTCCAAATCCACAGATTCAACCACCCTCAAATTGAAAAGATTGGAAAATAATTGTGCCTGTGCTAAACATGCACAGACTTTCTTTCCTTGTCGTTATTCCCCAAATAATATAACACAGCAACTATTTACACAGCATCAACATTGTAGCAGTATTAGAAGTAATCTAGGGATGATTTACAGTCTACAGGAAGATGTGCGTGGGTTATATGCAAACACTACACCATTTTACATAGGTACCCAAGCATCTTTGGATCTCAGTATTCCTGTGGATCCTGGAATAGGTTCCTCTGATACAAAGGGACAATTGTATTTGGGTGATTGTGTGTGTTTCCTATTGTTTTGGGATTCTGTGTAAGACAAGGGAACAGGTGCCCCCAGGGGTCAGTGACTTTGGCCAGGAGCGGGGCAGGCCAGGTGCCCTCAGGGAGATCCAGCCTCAGGCAGGCAGAGGAGGGTCTCTGAGAGCCTCCTGCTTGTGCCAGGCCTGGGGAGGCCCTTTCTGAGTGTCCACACTCCACTTGCATCACAGCCTGGCGCTGGCTGAAAAGTATGACTCCCCACACACACACACTGTGCTGGGAAACCCCAGCCTTTGAAGCACCTGGCTCCACAGAGACACTGTCTTAGCTACTCGAGGTGAGGCTGGCACTGGGTTTGGTCAAAGCTCCAGAAAGTGGAAATTTCCAGTCAGAACTGAAGACCACTCTCAATCCCCAGGACTCTAGCATTCTGTAGTGTGGGTTGCTGCTCCATAGCCTCCTCTGGTGGCAGGGAAGGCTTGGGCAAGGCCAGGACAGGTGTCCTGCCTAAGAACAACGTTGATATCTGGAATGCTGGTCCCAGAATTCTCACCCAGCCTCTTCCCCTTGCCCATCCCGGGGTTCCCATATTCCTCCTGGATTCCTCTGCATTTTGCTCAGGTCCAGAAGGTTCTGGTCCTCTCTGAAGCCTGTGGTCCTTGTGGCACATTTTCAAAACTCACTCGGTGCCTGCTGAATGACTGGGCATCAGGGAAAATGACTTGAGGGGGATGGTGCTCAGTGCTGAGTGTGGACAGGCTGGGTGGAATTTTACGGAGAAAGGAGCAGAAACCACACTGAGCCTGCCTGGGACTCTGCCACATGTCAGTGTCCCCAGGGCCCTGCCCTGCTCTGGCATCACATTCCCCAGGACCTTGGCCTCCCAGTGAATATCTGGCTGTGACCAACATTCCATGTGGCAGGCTTCCAGAGCCAGAAAAGCCCCCATGGACCCACCTCCCTCCAGCTCTATGGGCTGTTGACAGGAGGGTGGAGGCCAGAATGCTTGCCAGCCATGCTCAGTGTCAAAGGTCACAGTAGCCAGGCACTCCAGGAGATGAGAGTGGGGAATCGCCTGGGGCAGGGCAGCCTCGAGGACCTGTCCCACGGAGGGCATACCTGGCTAGGTGGCTGGGGAAAAAGGGCCAGGGAGCAGGGGCTCAAGCATGGATAAAGGAGCCAGGGCTGACCTTGAGCAGGCTGCCTCCCAACATGCAGCCAGGTTCCCAGGGATGCTGGAGAGTAGGAAAGAGTGAGATGTGTCCCAGGCAGGAACCACACACAGGCTTCTAGGCACTGATCTTGGAAGGGACCTCCCATCCCTTTGCCCTCCCTACGCTTGCATGGGTCACAGATTGTAAGCTCCAGCCCACACACAGGGCCTGACTAGGGACAACTGGGGCATCTCGGAGGCTGCTCCATGGTAGCAGCCCCTGCCTGGCAGAGCAGCCTTGGGGCTTGAAGAAACCTGGAAGCTCCCTGGAGCATGGAGAACCGCCCCCACCACTGCTGCTTCTCAGGCATCACAGCTCCTCCTTCAGCTCTGACACCTGAGGGATCCCAGGTTCCATGTGTCAGGAACACAGGGATAAATGAAACATGGCCCCTGGCCCCCAGGATCCCACAATTAAAATAGAGTGTAGCCCATGCTGGGTGGGGCAGTGGAGAGGCTGCATGGTGCACAGCTTGGGCGCACAGGCCCAGCCCTGGGGGGTGAGAGGGTGTCCTCCCTCTGGTGGAGCCCTCCAGCACCAAGCTTGATCAGACGATTAACCTGGAGCCCGGAGCTGCCCAGCCGTGAATCGCGCGGGCGCAGGACTGGCATGCTGCCTCTAAATGAGCCTTATGTAACAGGGCTGCTGGGAAGAGCGGACTCGCAGGCCCTTCTTTTAAAATAGATTGCTTGTCTTTATATAGCCGATTGAGTCTTTCTTCTGGCTCTGCCGTCTTACAGAGGCGCTGATGTAGGTCAGATATGGCTTGGTGAGAATTAATTAATCTATAATTGTATGGAAGGAAGGGGGAAACAGTGGGCGCCAATGCACTCAATGGCCCAGGAATCAATGTCCTGGGTTGCAGCTGGGAAGACCGGCTGCTCGTTCCACGATCAGGGGATTCCCTTGCAAGTCCCACTGCCCACAACCCGCCCTGGCCTCAGACTACAATGGCTTTGGAGTGAGGCTGCAGCACTCCCTCCCTCTACACCCTCCTTCTGAGGCTCCCGAGGTGCAGCAGCACCAGCAGGTGACACGAGGGGCTGAGACTGCCAACACCCTTACCTGTGGGCTTGGGAGCAGATCCCCAACTCAGCAGAGCTTTGGCTGAACCTCAACCCCCACCCAGATCATAGGAAAATGTGAGCCAAGGTCTCCACTGGGCACCTGGAGCCTGCCCACTGCAACTGGGGGATGCACTTGCTATTCTAAGCCCTGTGTCTCCGGGAAGCTGCTACACAGTAATGTAGTGTGTCATTCTAGAGTAGGGGACACTGTGGCCCCAAGGAGCTGAATGACTAGGTTAAGGTCATACAGCAGGTTCCTGAAGCCCAGTGCAGAGCAGCACACAGACCCCAGGCTGGAAGTAGAGGTACAGAGTGGGCAAGCATGGCATGCACCACAGCCCACCTAGGCAGAGGCAGAAAGAAGCCCAGCAACCCCACCACCCAAAGGTCCCTGCACTGCCCTTCCCTGCCCTGCCCTGGGCCTAGGCCTAGGCCTGTCCCCATCTTTATCGCCCTAGAGTTCAAAATGAGTTGCCACACCTGCTTTGGAGGACTGTCACAGGAAGGGCGAAGGCACAGGGGAAGAGGGTGCCAACACTGGCAATTGGCCAGGTGGGTGGCACCACGCATAGGTGCTCAGGGAGAGCAGTGCCACCCCCATTTGAGTTACAGGGACCTTCAGAGGCACTGAATCTCATCCTAGGGGCAGCTTTCCTGTTCTCATTCCACCTTGCCTTCAGGGAATCCTGTGCTCCTGGAGCTGAGGCTGTAGCAGTGGTTGTAGAGGCACTAGAGGCCAGGCCTAGATAAAAGGACACTAGCACATGTTGCTGGGTTTAGCCTCACAGTCTTCTTTTATGATAGAAAAAAAAAAAAGAGCAGGGTCCTCTCCATTTGTATCAGGATACAAGTTTTCCAAGTAGAACAAAGTGTGTGGGGATATGAGCACTGCAACTATGTGATGAGGATAGAAGGTAGGTGGCCTGCGCCTGGCAGGTAAGGGGAGCATCCAGGAACCGGCCAGGTGAAGGTGTGTCCCCTTCTCCTGCACACTTCCCCAAACCACTCAAGCTGGATGGAGGTGGCTCCCTAGACCACTGCCCTCCTGCTGTGCCCAGTGTCCACAGAAGAGGCCGTCAAGTTCCAGAGCTGTCCCTGCCACCCCTTGGGACCTTCCCTGCTGCCAAGTCTCTGGGGCTTCTCTCTCTTGTTTTCTGTCTCCTCACATCCCCCTGTGGCTCCAGTAGGACCAGAACAACACACAGTTATTGCCATACCTTAATACCAGGGGGCCTGCCCTTTCCAGGTGTCTCCATTCAGAGGACCGCAGGACACTTCAGGGAGGTGCCCAGCGCCCACCCTCTCCCCATGACTGAACCCAGAACCCCCCAAGACAACCAGGCCCGACCCCAGAACCTCCACAGTATCTCTTAGCATCTAAGCACTGGTGGGTTTAGATAATACCCAACCTCCCCAGCTCCCATGAGCACAGATCGGGACAAACCCTGTCTTGTGTCCCATAGTGGCCCCCTCAGCTCCCACCCCAGTGGCTCAGCACCACCTGGGGTTGTGAGAAAAGTGTCCCCACGTGTGAGTCCTTAGTGGGGTTGGGTCCCACCTGCAGAGTCAGAAGACAGAAAGCTGCTGCAGGAGGCACTGCTTAGCCCCTATCATCAACATGCCCCCAAGGCCACTAGTGGGAGGCAGGCCCTGAGAGAGACAGGCCCGGGACCCATGGAGGCCACTAGAGTCCCCAGCCTCTGCTGCCTGCTGGAGGCTGCCTCTACTCCTGATCTGCTGTGCTGGCCTCAGTCAGATGTGTCACAGACCTAGCCCTCCAACCTGTCCCCAGGACCAGGCCAAGCCACTCCTGAGTCTCCAGCCACAGATCAAGTCTGGTGCCGAGCTGTTCAATGCCCCTTCGACATATTATTCATTCCCTTGAATTGCAGCACTCTTCCACAGCTTTTAAACAGAAACACCCCCACTGGTCCTCCCATGGAAGTCAGGATTAACCCTACCCCCACCTCAATCCTTCCCAGACTCTTTCCTGGAACTCAGTCCAGAAAGAACCAGGACCTGACCTTCCAAGGCCAAGATCCAGTTTTGAATTTGCTGTATGGCTGTGGAGAAGTTGCTTTGCTTCCTTGAGCCAGACTTTAGTTCTGAGGACCCTGAAAGCTCAGGGCTGGAGGCACTTTGGGCATCTCCAGCATTACCAACCACAGAATGCATTAATCATCTCAATAGCACCTAGTCCAGAAGGCTACCTATAAGATTCTTGACTGCCTCTAGGATTGGCAAACTCACTACCTGTAAAAAATCAGAGGTTTTGCATGTGTAACCCACATGCAAAAGGCCCATCGAGCAGTATCATTTGGGACCTTTCAGCTCCGCTTCCCCTCTGCCCAGAACAATACTCAAAGATTGGTATTTTGCCAAAATACCAAACCAGAATGATAGCCAAGCGATAAGAGAATTGTTGATTAGATTTCTTACCTTTTTTTTCCTTTCTGACACTTCAGTTATTTCAGTTATGACTTTTTCATAAAACAGTTCATAGACTGCAAGGGAACAAGTAACCTTTAAGTTTCCCATTTAGCACATTACAATAATCTCCTTGGAAATGTATTAGCATATCACAGGTGCTCACGCTATATGACCTACTGTAGTCGCTTGATCAGCAAATTAATGTCAATGTGAATTCAAACTTTAGGGCAGAATGCAAACAGAACAGAGAGCAGCCAGCCATTCACAATCATGCTAAGGGCGCTTGGGCAGTGACGGGGCCCTTGTTTCCCTCAGAACTGGTGGTCAAAGGCAGGTGTTTTGAGGTGAGCCTCCGTAGTTCAAATTCTGACTCCAACGCCAACAGCTGTGCGACCTTGACAAGTCACATTCAAGCATGTGAATGCCTCAATGACAAGAGGCGTTCAAGCATCTTGTCCTGCCCCCTGTGGGCCTCGATTTCCGAATCAGTAAGGTGGGTAGACACCAGCACCCATTTCATAGAGAAGATTAAGTGAGTGAATGCATGGCAGAGTGTTGGCACTGACCTAGCCCTCCAACCTGTCCCCAGAAACAGGCCAAGCCACTCCTAGACTCTGAGTGCTGGCTCCCATACCCATAGCCACCACCTATTATGGCTGATAAGTAGCTTTTGCGATCCCCATCCTGTCATCTCCATCATCATTACCACTAGCCCCTCCACCATCAGCAGCCCCATAACATCACAGCGATCATCACGACTGTCCCCATCCACACCTGCCATCATGATCAGTTATTGCTGTCACTCGTTATTGTCATCACCACTGCCACCAACACTGTCCCTACCACCATCACCATTACCATTCCCATCACCACCGCCACCATCTGCACCATCATCACCATCATCCTCATGACCACATCACCAACATCAGTGAGTACTGTCACCCTGTCATCGTCATCACTCTCACCACCACCACGAACAGCACCAGCACCATCCCCAACACCATCACCATGACCACCACCATCATCTTCGCCATCTCAATCGCATGGCCATCTTCATCATCCCCCTCCAGGTACTCCCTGAACCCTCACCTCCCTGCAGCTTCATCGCCCACTGGATCCTCACTTGCCTAGATTCAGGACTCGGAGACGCCTTCCCTGACTTCCAGTGACACGGGGGGTCCCCAGCAGCCAACCTCCACTCTGCCATGTTCTCCATGCCCTCCAGCACCTTCCCATGCAGTCTGCACCACCTCTTTTTTATTTTCTTCTCTCCCAGGGGTCAAGAGTCCCAAAGACCTAGCACGCTGTGATACGTGGAGAAGACTTTCAACAAAGATTTTTTGACTAGATGAACAAATGAGTGAACGAACAAACAAACTAGAAATCCTCTGGTCCATCACCTTTGGGCTGAAGGTCTGCACTTTCCTAGTTAGAGAGTGACTGAGCCTGCCTGAAGGAAGAAAGAGAGCACCAGGCCCTTGGTGCTTTCTGCTGCCCATCATCCCTGACAAAGCCCACACAGTGGCTGAGGGGTGGGCACCAATATTGGTCCATCTCACAGATGGAGACAGTGGGTCACTGTCCCACCAGAGCCAGCTCCTCCTCCTCCTTCCTTGCAGGCCCTTCCTGGGCTCTCCGAAGGCCCCTAAACCCTCAGGGGTCCATCCTCCCTGTGAGGATTCTGCCTGAAGGAAGGACACTCAAGAGTAAGGTGCATGGGGTGAGGATGAGAATCAGGGCCAGTCACAGGCCCCTGGGTCCCAGGAACACAGGCGAGGGGCAGGGCCCAGCAGGGTCTCTAGGCGCCCAGGACCTCTAGTGATTGCTGGCTGGGACAGGGGCTCCTGAGGCCCTACAGCCCAGGGAGGGCAGTGTCCTCAAGAACAATCTGCCATCATTAGAAGGGTTTCAACGCCATCTGTGCCAAGATCCAGGGGAATCATTCAAACACTAAGGGGAAGATGAGTTGGGAATTTCACGTCCCTCTGCACCTGGGGTGCCCATACGGGCTCCCAAGTCCATGGAGTGCTTGGAGCCCAGGGGGCTCTGTCCTGCTCTCAGCCTGCCTCCTCAGCCTCCATCTGGTCCTCTCTGGCCCACTCCATGTCCCCAGGGGCTGGGTCAGCACTCTGCTGGGAGCTGGGGTGGTCTGTTTGCCAGGGCTCCTCAGGGGATAAGAGAGGGTGGAGCAGCATTTGTAGCAAGTAAACATCATTTGTGCAGAAAAAGGACTGAGCTGAAGATGAGAACCAGGAACTGAGACAGCCAGGCTCAGTGCCCAGGAAGGCTTCCAGACCCTAACCACGGACCCAACTCCTCCAAGGTGGCACCAGCATTAAAGAGCCCAGCAGGAGCCCCCCCGACCCAGGGCAGGCAGTGTCCTGTTGTCACTGCCCATGTTTGCCAGGTGTCCTTGGCAAACCAAGCCCACAGAACACCATCATTTATCTATCCAGTCCCTCACTCTGCAGCCACCAGTCCCTGTACTGTCAGGCAGCAAGGCAGGGGACATGATGCACACCCATCCTGGCCATGTCTCCCATGCAGGTCTCACACATGCACATCTCAGCATAGACCATTATCTGCTCTGCTGGGCTCTAGTCAGGGCCTCCGGCTCAGGCCAGGCACTGAACAGTGGGTCCCAGCTGGAGGTCTTGGGGCCCCCCAAGCCCTAACCCAAAATTCAGGATCTCCACAAACCCCACCTGCCTGCCTGTGGAGAGGGCAGGCACAGACTGAGCCCTATGCTGCAGACAGCGCCTCCAAAGCAGCTCCTGCCACCTATAGTAGATGGATACCACATGGGCTGTCCTTGGACCAGCATGGGTCAAGGCCTTCCGGTTAAAACACCCACACTCTCAGGAGTGGCACTCTGGTTGGACCCCCCCACACCAAGTTGAAGGTCAGGCATGCTAGCTGTCACTCCCACAGTCCTGTTTCCTGGTGGACTCAGCTCCAGTCACTGCCCAAGCCCAGAAACTACCTGACCTTGCATTCCCTAGATCCAGAGCACCAGCCCAGTCTTCCTGTTCTGGCCTCACATGGACTGACCCATGCCAGTCTGCAGGGGCACAGCTGGGGGCGAAGCACCAGGGTCTTCTTGGAGATGGTCTCAGCACTGTTACCTTTGTTTGCAGTGAGGACTCCAGGCCCAGGGACAGCAGTGACAGCCAAAGCCACAAGAGGACAGCATGAGTGGCAGGGAGGCAGCACTGCCCTATACCATGCCCCCACTTCCACCTAGGGCCCCAAGCCCCAGCCAAGGACAGGATTCCAACAGGGAACCAGGCGCCTGCTTCCACCTCTGCAGCTGGCACCTGACCTGGCAACAGGGTGGGCGGGGGGGGGGGGCAGCCAAGTCCTGGTATGCACAATGGAGCACACGACAGTCTCCTGACACACCGGCCTCCCCCTCCAGACACCACCCAAGACAAAATGCCCACCACTAGCAAGAATGTCCCCACACAAAAGTCAAAGGAACAACCAGGGTCCAGGTCCAGGACCTTGGGGGTCACATCAGCTCCTGCCTTCATTCAGACAGGAAATAAAGAATCACACATGGAGATGTCAGCCTCCTCCACACTGGCCTGGAGAGGCCTTCACATGCAGAGTACCTCCCTGCACCCAGTGGGCATTAACACCATACCAACAGCTCAGGCTTCAGGAAGCCCAGCCCTGCTCAGGTCGCAGGTCAGCAAGGGGGTGGTGGGAGCTGACGCAGTCCACTACTCTTCCCTCAGAGCTACCTAGTGTCAGTACTGGCTGAGACCACATGGATCTTTCCTTACCAATGTTGTGAGCCCTGAGCCCAGGGAGGGCAGCCACGGGCAGGGCTATAGTCCTCGACCATGGACGGGACATGCTAGGCAGGGCAAGATGGCCCATTAGGGGCCTTATCTGTGCTGATCATGCCAGCTCCAGCTCTTCCTGGACTCCCAGGCTCCCTCCCACTCAGACTGCAGCCTCTCCCTCTGTCTGCTCAAATTGACTGTCTGACAGGACCCCCTCCCTTCCTCTTGCAGCCTCTCTGCACTTTCCTCAGCTATGAACACCTGATCTGATCTGGCAGCATGAACTATCCTTTTGGGTCTGACAGGGACAAACAAAAGCTAGCTAATGGCAGCACTTGGTTAGCTCGCTGGCAAGGGATTTCACAAAGGAAGGGACATATGAGCTGGGTTTTGAAGGATGTGTAGGATCCCACCAGCTGTTCAAAGGACAGGTGAGGGACATTTTGAGTAGAAACACGGAGATGCAGAATATTTGGCTGGGGAGAGGAATCAGCTAGGCTCATGTGGACAGTCAGAAACGATAGACATAGGAGGTGATGTCCCAGCAAGCCCTAACACAAAGACTCTCACCAGCCTGCACACATCAAAGAGCCTCAGGCACCTAGAGAAAGCCCACGGTGGCATGGTCAGGGTTTGATTCTGAGGGTCCCTAGCAACTGCTGTGTAGTCGGACTGGCCTGTTGGGGTGCATCCTAGGTCCAGCCAGGCCCCCCATGAGGAGGAGGGCAGTGGATGGGTGAACCACTCAGAAGGAAGAACAAATGGAACACTTATTCCTAGGTCTTTTATAGCTCTGAAGTCACTTTGTTATCTTAAGAATTTAAAAATGTATAATGCGTGGCTAGATTTCTTCATAAAATTACCATTGTTTTGGTCTATTTAAAGAAAGAAGGCCTGGGGGGAGGGGCTGCATTTTCTCCAAGAGTTTTTTTAAACTTTTTCTTCTTTGCAGTTTTTTCCTGCACGGTCAACATGTCCACGCAGGACGGTCTTCAAGTCAGAGGTCAGAGGTTGGAGGCCAGCCCAGCAGGCAAGCCAGAGCCCCCAGCCCCTCCCTTTCCCACAGACTTTGCCCCTCAGCCTGGGTGGGGATAAGGCAGAGGACACCTGTCAGGGGTAACCAGCTCAGCGCTGGCACCCAGCTCAGCCCACCCTTTCTGCCTCCAGGGGCAGAGGATGTAGAGGAAGGACAGCACCAGAACTCTCAGGGGCCTCCCTGACCCAACCTCCCCGTGCCTGCTCTGAAGAACATGACTGGGCTGCTGAATTAACGGACGGGGGAGGCTGGATGGGACCCTGGCTCCATGGCCTCTGTCCCTCTAGCATCCATTGCTCAGGCCCAGCCAGTCTCTCCCACCATCTGCCTGGGTGCACCTCTCTCCTCTGTCATTGTGTCCTGGCCCTCAGAGCGCTCATGCTAAGTGCTGGCTTGCCTGGCCACTGAGTGGCTTTGACTCGAGGTGCTAGGCACCCGGCAGGGTACAGTCCAAGGCCCTGGCTGGTATGAGGCATTTTGGGTCACACCTTACGAAATCACTGGTTTTGTAGGTCAAAATAGTTGAGTACCAGCAATTCTATATATGCTAGCCAGCTTTCTGTCACTGGGACAAAATACTTGGCATAAACAACTTAGGGGAGGAGAGCTTTATTTTGGGCTCACCATTCCAGTTCCTTGCTTTTAGGCCTGTAGTGAGGCAGAAGCACAGTTGGTGTAGCAGGGAAAGATGCTCCCTTCATGGTAGCCAGGAAAAGGGAAGATAGGTGAAGTACCAGAGAGGAAGGAGTAGGAGACAAGATGTAGTCCCTAAGCGCCCATCCCTAGGCCCCACAGCTAAGTGTTCATTACCTTCCAACAAAGCCAGCAGATTATGATCTCATCTGTGGGTTAATCCACTGATGGAGATAGAGTCCTTGTGGTCCAATCGCCTTCTGAAAGCCCCCAAACACATGAGACTTTGGGGAACCCTTAAGGTCTAAACAGTAACACCATGTGACCCTGAGCACCTTTCCCAGCCTCAGCCTGAGCTCTCCCTATGGTGGGGGGCGGCCACCCTTCCAGAAGATGCACAAGCTGTCACGCTCCTCCTTTGGGGAAGAAAGTCTAGGAGGACGAGGTAGGGCCAGGTAGCCTTCGTTTTCTTCGAAGTGTGTGAAGATGGAGTCCTTAGGAAGAGGATGTCATCCTCAGATCGCACCTGCCTTCAGTCACCAGTAACCCTAACCCTGCACTCAGACTTGGAGGACCACGGCCTCTGCCCTCCAGCTCCCTCATGGATCCACTTCCTGGGGTCCCTGATATGCAAAATTGTGGTAAAATAATTTACCAAGCAGAAACGGACCAAAGAAAGTTTAATAGTTAAGCTGCCAAGGAAGCAGGCAAGACAAAGGGAGGTCTGAGTGCGGCAGCTGTGCACTGCCAGGGTGGGAGAAGGTCCTGCAGTGCCCAGACATCTCCCTGACATCCAAAGCTATCTTCCCCCCCCATCTGACCCCCACTAGATGCCCTCTGCTCCCTGTGCCCTTTGTGGTCCCAGCACACAGCTGGTGCTCTGGGGCCTAGAAACTGTTCATCCTCTGCCTGGGCTGAGGCCAGGGGGAGGCACAGATCCAGGCTGGCTCCCAGAGCCCTTAAGCAGGTGGAAAAGCCAGATGGCCAGGATCTGAGGGGAAACAGGGAGACAAGGATAGGGCTCTGGGGGCTCACGGTACAGACCCTGCCCCTCTGTGGGAGCAGGGAGCAGGGAGCCCACAAAGAGACACCAAAAACGGGCCAGTGCAGGCCAGGTTCACCTGGGCCCTTTACAAAGTGGTACACCCACCTCCTGAGAACTGGTGGGCACCGCCTCAGGGCCTGGAAGATGCATACATTTGAGGTGCTTATGAGGCCTGCCCAAAGTGCTCAGCAGGGCAGCCCGAGACAACTCTCATGAGCCCCATTAGGGATACTGTAAAAGGTTCCTGGGTGCTGGCTGGCGTGGACTGCAGGCTGGGTGGGAGCCAGGAGCACCAGGAGCTTCCAGTACTCAGGCAGGAGGGGTGGAGGGGACAGGTGGGCAGGACACAGCACCCACCAGGGGCCTGACTTACTGCAGCATGGTGGGGTGGATGACTCAGGGTTGGGGGCATGCAGCAGGAGGACCCCAGGCTCTGTTGGTCATAGGAAGGCAGAGACTCGTCAGTGAGTGGGGAGCCTGGAGGAGGGCATGGGGGATATAGTCAGGGATGGTGGGGGGCCGTCACACCCCAGATGTCTCAAAATGAGCCAAATGGCACAAATGCAGCCTCTGAGTCCTCACCATCTCCCTCATCTGCCCAGAAAACCATCTCCAGGCACTGCAGAACATGCTGTGCTCATGGAGGGCTAGACTCGGGCATGGAGCTGTGCCCAGTGGCTGTGTAGATGTGTTAAGGGCAGTGACAGTGACTATAGCAGCAGGACTGTGGGATGCTCAGTAACCAGGGAGAGGTCATTTCGGCCTCCATTCGGCTCTACATCAGAGTCATGTACTCTGCTTCAAAATGAGCCATTTCAGAAACATACGGGCAAACAGCCATTAGCACTCCTTCCCTAACAAGCATGACCATGACCATTGTCACCCCATGCCCCTGACACCCAACCTCTTCGTAAGGATGCCATCTCTACACACTTTGAAGAAGACAAAGGCCACGTGGCCCTACCCCATCTTCCTAGAGTTTCTTTCCCATGTTCTTTGATCTACGGCCTCACTAGTCTCAAGGTCCTTTAGAAGAACCCCTTGCTTTTCCCAGGAAAGAGCCAAAGTCAGTCGCTCCCTCCTTCCAACCAAGCTTCCCCCTTAAAAACAGCACCACCCTGCTCCCACACTCCAGCTTCCCTTTGTCTCACCTGCTTCCTTGACGGCTTAACTATTAAACTTTCTTTGGCTCTGTTTCTGCTTGGTAAATTATTTTGCCACGATTTTGCACATCAGGGACCCCAGGAAGCAGGTCCATGAGGGAGCTGGAGGACAGAGGCCGTGGTCCCCCACATCTGAGCACAGGGGTAGGGTTACTGGTGACTGAAGAAGGTCTCTCTGGCAGGGCCATCTGAAGATGTGGCCACCTCTGTGAACTACAGTCCAAAGCTGTCTCATGTCGGAGATGAGAAATCATTTTCTATTGACCACTATTTTGTTCTGATTTATTTCATTTTGATTTGATTTATTGTATTTCATTTTGGCTGTGATCAATTGGAATGCTGCTGCCTGGGACAGGGCTGAGCTGGCAATGCCCCACCTGCCCTCAGCCCCAAGGGACCACCTGCCTCAGTCGCTCTGGACAGGCCCAGCCTGGAAGCTCTGGGAAGAGGTGAGGGCCCCACTGGAGAAAAGACTTAAATCCCATCATCCTTTGCCAATGTCCTGCCACCCAGTAACTGGTCACAGTTTCTGGCTCCTAGACAAATTTCCAGGACCTGGGGGAAGCCCAGGCCACCCTCAGGGCAGCCTCTGCCTCTTGGCTACTGGGTGCCACCCTGGTAACTGGGACCCTGATGGATGGCATCAGCCAAGGCAAGGAACAGATGATACTACTCACAGAAGAAAGTCCATCCTGCCCATCTTCACAGCCCCTGGGGGACACTGGGTACTGCTCCACGGAGAATCAATGTAGAAACTAGGCCACACATGACCACCTTTGCCTTCAAGGCAGCACATGGGTGGGGGGGCCCTCAGTCCAGAGCATATACCCCTAGGAGGCCCCAGGAGATGGGAAAGGGGTCCCAGCCGATGGCCACCTCACTCACCACACACACCTACTCCCCACCCCAATGCACCTGCACAAAACCACTCAAGGTTACAGGGACACTGTGAGCTGGTATGACAGGTACACAGTGACAGCTGGGTGGGGCTGCAAAACAAAAGAGCTGAGGGTTTCCCTGGCCTCCTTGGCCTCTATTCTCCTGTGACAGGATGTCAGGACAGCTGGCCCTTGGAAGGCCCGTGGGCAGGTAAATGAACAGGGCTCAGAGAGATCCCACCATCCACACCAGGACAGACCCTGACAGGGTGTGCTGAGCACATGGCCAAGGCTCCATGCTAGACTATGGCCTAAGGCTAAGATGGGGCATCTGAGTACCACCTTCCTAGGGGAGAGGAGAAGGGGGCAAGAGAGCACCACAGGGCACAGGTGGTCATGAGGAGGCCCCAGGAGGGGTGAAGCAGTCATGAGGAGCACGCAGGAACCCCAGCCCAGTATCCTTGTGCAGAGCTGCCCCCTCTGGACACCATACCTTCCCGAGTCCAGGAGCTGTGGTGGCCTAGCCTGCCAAGGGCTCTTGTCTTAAACCACAGGTTCTTGGCACTTTAGGAAACCTTAGGAATGCAACTCCCCTTCTGCTCTCCAGCTGGGCTTCCCCTCTCATCCTCCCTTGTCTACTGCCCCTTCTCCCCCTTTCTTTTCCCCCTCCTCCTTTCCCTCCTCCACACCTGCCCACTTCTTTCCACATTCGGTAAGCCTTGGAGTTACCCTGGCCCAAGCACAGGAAAGTGATGGGAGCCTCCATTCCATGGTGTTCACAAGCAGGGTGAGGACATCATGAGCAGCACCTGGGCCCTATGGGGAATGTCCCCACCCAAAGCCACTCCCAGAAAAGCTGAGCACTGCCCTGGGCAGAGAATCAGCAAAAGGGGACAGCTCATAGTATGGCAACAACTGTCCCCGCATGGTGGAGGAGATTAGGCTGCAGAGGAGCACAATCAGGGTCACTTCAAGGAAGAGGAGGCCTCCGAGTTACATCTTAGAGCAGGAACAGGAGTTTGGCTGAGGAAGAAAGTCAGGGAATTGTGGGCAGGAGAGAACTTGGCCATCAAGGCTGCCCACAGGTCAGCAGGGCTTCGAGAACTCTGGGTGACAGAACTCACAGCATCTGGCAGATGGCCTGAGGTTGAAGCAAGAGCCCATCCTGGCGTGGATGCCAGCTGATGCCCTGGATCTGCTCCTGGGGTCATTCAGGGCTGCAGGGTCTCTGCAGGATGAGGATGGGCCTGCATAACTGGGTAACATCTAAGAAGAGGTCATGGCACTGTAGAAAACTTCTCTCATGAGGCCTATTGCTCACAGCACAGGGAAGCAAGTTTCTAGGAGTCCCGTGATGGCCAAGACAAGAGCTGCACGCGTTTTCTGTGGAAAACAGGTAATGACACTTGCATCCCATCAGGGACATGCCCTCTGCCAGCTGTTGTCATCCCCAACTGTGAGAGGGAGTCCTGGCACTTCTGTGGGGTGGCCAAGAAGGACATTGAGATGGAGGATCATCCTGGATCATTCAGTGATGAAAGAGGGAGGCAGGGATCCAAGTGAGGAGGGCACCTGAGGAAGAGGCAGGACAGGAGGGATGCAGAGGAAGAATAGGAGGGAGGTACACAGGTGGCTCCAGCCATGAGAGGCTGGAGAGGAAGGACACAGCCTCCTGGGGCCTCTGAAAACCACTCCAGACCTCTAAAACTGCAAAAAATTGGGGTTTATGGTGTCAGATCACCAACTGGCAGGCATTTGTCACAGCAGAAATAAGAAAGTCCTGTGATGGGGTTGCTCTCACCTTCATCTTCATCACAAACTCAGCTCCTAGGCTCCAGGAATCCACCCAGCCCACACTCAGCCTGGGTGACACTCCCCACCAACCCCTGGAACTGGCTCCCACCAGGCCCCGCAGCAGTGCACCAGCAATGCCTAGGTGTTTTATGCAGAACATTAAAGATATTTTACACAGGAGATTTAATACAGAACATTAAGAACCATTGAAATCACTCATATCAGTTGAAGATACAGTAATTGAACCCCATAAAGACTACAGAGAAGGTGGTAGAGCTGTAGGGAGAGGCATAAATAGAGATAAATGGGCCCCTCTTCCCCCCACTGCCCCCAGGAGCTCCTAGAGATGCTCAAGGGGCCTCTCAGCGACACAGACCCTCAACAGGAAGAGGTGAGCAGGAGTGCCTACCTCAGAAATCTCACAATGCTCAGTAGTCCTAATCTAATACTGAGTTAAGAGGTAGAACAAAGGAAGCAAGGTTGGAGGGATAGAAATTTGATCTTTCGTGGCCAGGGCATCTTGCTCCATGCTCTGCTCTGAGCCCTGACCATAGATAGACTGAACGCTGACCTTGGCCACAGACTGAGCCCTGATCCTGGTCACACACTTAGTCCCGACCCTGCTCACACACTAAGCCCTAATCCTGGCAGCCACAGACTGAGCTCTGTGCCCAGTCATACTGAACCTTGATTCTGATCACACACTGAATCCTAAACAAGGTCATACTCTAAGCCTAATCCTAGACAAAGGCTAAGCCATGATCGTGGCCCCACACTGAGCCCCTCTTCTGGTCAAAGGCTGGGCCCTGACCTTAGTCACACACTAGGCCTAGACTCTGATCACAGGCTGAGCACTGGGCCTTTACTTGTCCCCAACTGTGTTTCAATCCTGAGATGGTGACTTCTCCCTGGTACTCACACCTTTGTCCTTTCAGCCCTCTCTCAAGCATCCTGCTCTTTGGGTCCTGGCTCAGCTCTGCACCTCTGAAGAAAAGGAGTTTGCCTCTGGACAGAGAGAAAGCTCAGCAGTGAGCGGCAAACCTCCACACCTCCTGGCCTCAGCTCTAGGCTGAGAGTCCTCCATCCCCACTGCCTTGTGTCCTGCCAGCAGATCAGAACACAGTTCTTTCCTTTCCTGCTGACCTCTGAGTGGGCCCCTCTCCTGCTCTGGGCCCTGTGGAAGCGGAGGTCACAAGCCTGAACATGGCTAAGCAGAACCTCTTATCTAATTCATGAGAACTGGATGGAAAAGAAGGGCACAAAGTCAGGCTTTGTGCAAAGCCCTTGTCTTCTCCTCAGCTGTGTGACATTGGGCAAGTCGCTTAACCTCTCTGAGTGTGGCTTATTCCCAGATGCAATGAGATAATGATGGTGTTTGGCTCCTGAGGAGTGCAGGTCACTGGAAAGAACCCAAGCCATCCTGGGCAAGTCCCTGGGACATGTAGCCCTCCTGCAGTGGATCACACACAGCCTTTCAGCAGGCCACACACCAGAATCCTGAGCCATTGGTTCCACCCACACTGCTTCTCCTGCCCCCACCCTTCTGGGCACACTAAGGAGCTGACCTTCAGTGAACACCCAGCCTTGACACTGCCCACCTCCCTCCTTGGTCCAGTCCCCATTCCTGGGCTCACCAGATCAAGATAGCTGAGCCTGTAACCATGATGAGCAGGATGAAGGGCCAAGGCCACGGCCCCCAGAGGCTCCTAGACTCCCTTCTTCCCCCATTGCCCTCAGCCCAATACTCAGCCAGGCTGCATCCCATATAAGTATTTCCTCTACTAGCAGGTCTATTATCTGATTCATAACCTACCTGTCACCTGAAGGATCAATGCATCTGTGAACCACCACACACACACAACACCTGGTAAGTAATTGAATTGAGGCTCCCAGGCATCTTGCTGCACCCTGGCCCCTCAGCAGCCGCTCCCGCACCAAAATAAAGGAGAGGGGACCAGCCACAGCAGCAGGGGGGCTACTGAAAGAAGGGCCCAGTGAGTCTACACAGGGCCTGGCCCTTGGCTCACTGGGTGGCCTGGCATCTGTTCAGCCCACATGGAGGGCCTCATAGGATTCAAACCCACTCTCCATGCTGGGTGGCACCAGCCTACCCTGAGTACCCCAGCAGGCAACACTGACCATGCAGGGCTGAAAGCAAGCGTTGTATTTCCCAGGTACCCACCCAAACACCCTGGCAATGGCTGCTCAAACATGGCACGAAAGGTGTCCTTAGCTCACTTTAGAAATAAAGGGCCTAAAGTTCCCAGGATTGAACTACCGAGAAGATGCAGCCCTGGACCTGAACCCAGAGTCCAAATGGCTGACCTAGCCCTCTGCCAAGATGGAGCTGTGGAGTTGCAGAGGCACAGCAGAAAAGGGTCATGGCAAACACCACACACAAGATGGCTATGTTCTCACCCGGGCTGGCATGACTGTCACTAACTGGCATATCTGAGGGCAAGGGCAAGATTGTCCACACCCAGTGGTGGCCGTTGCCTTTGAGGCCTCTGCCCCTCTAGCCCACAGGGTCAGCTGACTTCCCAATTCCTGTGCCTCTACATTCTGGGTAACTTTACTGTGGTGCCTCTACATTCTGGGTAACTTCCAGTGGGACTGGGGGTGTAGGCTGGATGCCCCTCCAGACCAGGTCCTCCCTCACTCAGTCCCACCCTCTTCTTGTACCCCCATTACTGATTTTCCTTTACTCTAACCTGGCAGCGGTAATGGAAATGGCCTCTCAGCCTCCATGAGGATCTATGTCCCAAAATAGCGGAACAATCACCATCGTTCGAGAGGTTTTCAGGCAGAGGCAACACGGGGCAGAGTTATCGGCCACATTTCCACACGTACTTAATGTATAAACACATCTATTCCTGGGGCCGCCTGATAAATCCGTTTGGAAGCCTCGGAGGCAGTGTGTCTCCACATGTGCAGATTAGGATGGGGAGAATGGGCTGTAAAAGATAGAGGCCAGGCTGGGCTCCCACTCAGCCCTGCCCGCCCCAAGCGAGCCAGCTGCCCCATCCCCCCATGTCCTGCATGGTCAGAGGAAGTAGAGGAGTCCCTCCCAGGCCTCCCCTGCATGAGGATCAGACAGCACAGGTAGGACAGTGGCCTCTGCCCTCATCCTCATCTCGCCTCACAAATGGGAAATAGAGGCCCAAAGTGGGAGGTGCAGTGCCAGATCTCACAGATACTTGGGGGGAGGGGCAGAAGCCAAGACCCCTTTACTCAGGCCCCATGAGCTGCTCCAACACGTGCACACACAAGCACATGCATGCATGTGCATACAGACACTAGCACAGAAACATGCTCCTGCACACAGCCGCAGACACATAATAGCACAGACGCACCCACCAGGAAGCACCTTTCACTCTACTGGGGATGGCCACCCTCAAGGGTCTATACCTGCCATGCTGGCCACAGCTTTCTTCCTCCCTGGGACACAGGCACTGGGTATCCACTGGACCACGCCCCATGGTGGAGTAAGGGACATGGGAGGCTGCTGCCCATGGGACTCCACCCAGGCCCAGGGGCGGCAGGTGCTCTTGCCAGTGGGCTCAGCCAGAAGAGGAACCTCTAATGCCATGCAGCTCCGGATCCACAAAGGCCCCAGTGATCCCCAGCATGCCGATCAGTCAGTACTGGGCAAGACGCTGGGCCCTCTGAGCCTAGGGTTCCCTTCCAAAGTGGGGCAGGTTACAACCCCCACCTGTAAGACCAAGCCAGTCTGCCGCCTGGCAGAGCCAGCCCCAGGGAACACAGGGGAAACAAACTCCAGAGTGGACAGTCACAATTTTAGGTCCGGGATTGGGATTTGGGTGGGAAGACCAGAAGAGACAGGGCCCTGAGCCACCAAGTCTTGAGGGACATGCCATGAAAGCCCCTCAGACCATGGGCAGCACTCTCCCAGCATGACAAGGTGGAAACCCAAAGATGAAGAGATGGTGAGGGGATAGGGTGGGTGATGAAAGCAAGCCAGTGTGCCACAGCTCTCCCTCCCAAACCCTAGACATACTTGAAGAACATTGCAGCTGGAGTGATCCCTGGGCTCATCTCCTAGACTGGGAAATTGAGGCCCAGAGAGAAGAGTTTTTTAGGAACCCACAGTGTACACTCAGAGCTTAATGGGGCCTCAGCCACCTACCCCAGGTGGGACTCCTCATTGCAGTCCTTGGGCAGGGTCTTCCAGCTCCCATGAGGCCAGGGCCATCATGGACCTGAGCACTGACAGCAGGACCTGACTGGGAAGATTCAGGTCCATGCATTTGGGCTGGTCTGAGGGGTGACAAGGGAGGCAGATGTGGAGAGGGCAGGTGACCTGGCAGCTCCCAGGCACATGGAGCCCTCTGGGAGCCTTGATAATCCATTATCCTTCTCTGGGCTGATGAGGCTGAGCAAGAGGACAATTAGTCTCAGAATTACTCGTGGAGAAGAGCGTTAAGAGAAAAATAAATTAAAAAGAAATCCAGTGGAGCTGTAATTGTAATACAGTGTATCATAGTCAACTGAATCACAAATATGAGCTGGGCCCTTGTCAATAGATTTCAGCGAGTAAACAATTTGAGTATTTAAATTGGAAACTCAAGGGGGAAAAGGAGCAAGGATTTGGTTAGAGGGAGAATTGAAATGTTAAACCAAAGTCAGCTCTGGACTCCTGGCTGTTGCCACTGGAGGGAAGTCTCCAGTTCCTCTCCGCCCACAAGTCAGGGTCACTGATATGGGAGTCTCTCTACACCCCAGCCAGAGCTCGTGGCTGCCTGACCTCAGGCACTGTTCCCATGTGCTGCCACACTGAATCCCCGTGGTGAATGTAGTCCCTCTGCTCCAATGTATGTATCCCCACCACCCAGGGAGATCCTACTTTACTTTCTGAATCAGGCCAGAAAGCAGAGATGGAGGAAAGGATAGAAGGTTGGATGACAGGAGAATGGATGGATGGATGGATGGATGGAGAGATAGCTAGACAGCTAGACAGACAGACAGAGAACTGGATAGAGGAGGGAAGACGGGATAAGTGGGGGGATAAGGGATGGAAGGAGGGAGAGATGAATAGATGGGTGGATGGATAGATGAACAGAAGGATGGATAGGGGATGAGGGATGAATGGAGGCATGGATGATGGATGGAAGGATGGAAGGATGGACAGATAGAGGGATGGATGGAGGATGGATGGATGGAGGATGGAGGGAGGCAGGGAGGGATGGGTAATGGATAGGAGATGGGTGGAGGAATGGAAGAATGAAGGCTGGGTGGGTAGATGGATGGATGGCTAAAGAGGGATGAATAGAAGATGAATGGATGGGCTGTAAATGGATGAGGGACAGGTAAATGGATGAATGAGAGAAAAAGAGATACTTGACGGTTTGTGAAAGACCGAAGACACTTCCTAAGCTGTTGAGGACAGACAGCCATTTCCCTCTGTAAGACCTTCTGGGTTGGAGACTCCAGAGTCTTTCTTAGCTTCCAACCAAGAACCCAATTCATAGCCAGAAAGGCAGTGCAAAGTCAATGTTTATGGGACTCACCTGGCCTGGGCCTGTGGAGAGGCCTCTGAAGCCCCTGCCAAGAACCAGACCTCAAGGAACAGGTACTGTCCTACAGGCTAGATGTGTGCTGGGGACAAATGGGCACCCTCTCATGGTCAGAGCTCACAGACCTTGTGCTCCTCACAGTTATATCCTCCCCAGTTCACAGCGTTCCCACTACAGGGCTTGCTAAATCAGGCCCAGGAGGAAAGTCCCCACTAGTTCTGCTACCCAGGATCCGAGATGGCTACCCACCAGTGCCACAGAGTTCACAGGCAAAGGGCATGAAGGCAGGGTCCTGGTGGGCAGTCTGACCTGACTTCCAGAGAGAGTGGGTGGACCCAGAAGTCTCCTGGTGCAGTTCATGTCACCCTGGTGTCTGGTGGCAGAGCCCCCACTCATGTAAAAGCTCCCACGAAGCTGAGGTGAGAGACAGGAGACTGCATTGGGTGGTGCTTTCCCAAAAGAGCCTCACCTCTCCCCCACTAGGGGTACAGTGACTGCTCCAACCCCAAGAGTACAGCACATAGAGCCAAGAGATGTCAGAGACGAGGCTACAGGCAGGATGCAGGTGCTGCCTGGCTGTCCCTTGGCACACTGGCCCAGGTTGCCAGAAAGCCCAGTCCACATGGTCACACATGGGCGCTACCATCCACAGTGCCCGTGGGTCCCAGCCCTGAGCCTCTGAGCCACTGCAGATGATACCAAGAGGAGCAGAGGTGTGGTCCAGATAGTGTCACCCAATGTGTGCGGATCCAGCAGCAAAGTCAATGTTGTCACTGATTCAACCTCTGTGCTTGGGAGACACTGTTACCCAGCTGGGACTGCTGTGATAGTGACAATTATGTATACTCCCTTTCTCTATATGTGAAGATTCTCTCCATGTTTTCTACCTCCATTCTCCATCCCAACATGACTCAGGCTGTGGCTTTGGGACTTAATAAGACTGTAGCCACCTTGTGCCACAAAGACAGCGTCCTCCATAGCTCTTGGGTAATTCCTGCTCCCTGCCGCCAGCCAGAGTGGGTTTACATGCTCTATGCAAACCACTTGAGCTGGGACATTGTTGTTCTCAAGGACCCTTCTGCAGGACAGGGCTGGTAGGAAAAGGCTGGCCCTGGAGTGCCACTGGGCCGGGCATGGTCAGCTGCCCAGGCCAGAGGGAGGAGGCTGGTGTGGTCGGCTGCATGGGCAGCTAAGAGAAGACAGGGCTGTGAGGAGAGGCTCCAATGTCTGGAGGGTGGGTAGAGACTGAGTGGGGGGAGCAGAATCCATGGGGTAGGGGGGTCCTCTGAGGTCTCCATGGGTGGTAAAATGAGAGTAGAAGATGGAGATGATGTTCGGATGACTTCCAGGCCCAGTAGTGGATGTCAGGCTGAGGTCTTCCCCAGCACAGATAGCTCTTCAGGCAGAGGAATATCTTGGGAATCCCGCATAGGGCTAGGAACTGGGGCCGAGCAGAAGCACGTCCCCTAGGGGTGAGTAGAAAGGGCAGGCAGAGGAAGAACAGCCGTGGGGCTGCCCAGGCCTGGCTCTGTTCCACCACAGTAACCAGCGTATCAGGCAGTCTTAGCCAGTGTGCTTGCCTGAGGGGTGGTCTTAAGACAGCCTGGGGAGAGACACTACCCAGGACGAATCCAGGCTCCAAAACCCAGCCTTCTGGCTCCACCTGGACCCTACCTCCTCCTCCAGTGTCTGCCACCTCTCCATACCTCCTGGCCCTCACTGTAGTGACTATTCACCCCCAAGAACGGCCCTCACCTAGCCCTGCCCCCCGGCCCACCGTCTAGACACCAGAGGCCAGGCAGACACACGGACAGTGGAGATCCTAGGCAGTGGCTGTGGCAAGTGGCCAATGGGCCTGAGGAGAAGCACTTAGCAGAAGACCCCAAGTGGCCTGTTCCCTTGGGTCCTGCATCAGCCCAGGGGAGTGAAGCCCCAGGGAGGGGATACCACATCCCTGCCCCTGAACTGCAGGGACTTCTCAGGCAGTAGTCCCTCATCAAGGCAGCTCCACTGTGATCCCCTGCAGGCCCAAGGCCCACAGTGTCAGGGGCCAGCAGTATCCTCAGCCCGCTACCTCGATGCTCCTGGATCCCCCGGCAGTGTCCTCACCAGCCCCTGCACCAAGGAGGGTGCCAGGCCACCCAGGTATGGTAGAGTCTGAGCCACACGTGATCCATAGGCCTGTCTCATGTCACCTTCATGGGCTATCTCCCACTGTACAGACAAGGAAACTAAGGCACAGAGAGGGGAGAGGGCAGGGTTTGAGGCAGAGTTAGGGGTTTTCAGCACCTCCACCACCCAGAGCCAGCCCGGGGGAGGGAGGGAGACAGGTCTGAGAAGATGGGGAGGCAGGGAGCCTGTGGGTTCCTGCACAGACACTCAAGGTACAATTCAAGACACTCAAGGTGCAATTCACTCAAGGTGTAATTCTAACCTGCTACCACCACGTGCCTGCTAGACCCCAAGTCCTTAAAAGGAACATGCAGCAATCCTGACCCTTGGTCCCCACAAATCATGTCTGCCTAGGAACAGGAAGGCCAGCTCTGCCACCAACCTGCTGTGTGACTTCGGGAAAAGCCTGGTCCCTCTCTGGTCCTCAGCCACCCAAGCAGGAAGAGAGATGGGGTAGGGGGAGTGAGGCTCCTTCCACCTGACCTGCTGGCTTCCAAGGAGTCTCTGTGGTCACTGCCCATCACATCAACCTCTGGCCTGGGCTGACCCCATATCAGATGCCCCTCTCCCCTCTAGCTGGGCTTCCCTGGCATGGCTGAACAGCTGCACAGCTCTGGGCCTCTGGCTGCTCCACACAGTAGAACCTGAAGGTCACCCTGATGCGTTGGTCCTAAATGAGGGAGGCTGAGTGCAGCTGACCAAAGTCAGCACTGTCTGGGTGCCCTCCTCCTGCCCTGGCCTGAACTCCTCACCTTGTCCACCTGCTCCCACCAGCACACCAGAGGTGCTGATGGGGCAGGGCCCAGGCAGCCAGCATCAGGGTGGGTTGTGATGCTCATGGCAGCAGGCCAGGGACTTTGTGCATCCCAGCCCAAGGCAGGACACCCCCAGCCCTCCCCATGCACAGCCAAACCTCTCCCCACTCACAGGCAAGCCCGCCTTCTGTAAAATGTGGACAGCACCCTGCCAAGCAGCCTCTTCCGTGGTGCAAGCCATCTGCCAGAAGAGGCTGACCTGCCCCTTCCCCGCCCTGATACTGGCCCAGCCCCTTCTCCTCCTGCAGCTGCCTCTGCCCTCCACCAGCAGCTCCTCAGCCCCGAGAGGCCTAATGTCCTCCAGCTGCCCTCGCTGCCCGGTGCCTGCTCCTCACACCTGCAGCCTGGAGGCGTAAAATCCAATTTGCTTGCAACACCTCCACTGGACACCCCGGGGCCTGGACGCACCGGCTGCAGCAAAACCGAGAAGACAGCCAGCAGCTTTAGTGTGAGGCATCAGCCCCCTCCTGTCTCCCCACCTGTCAGGTTTCTCAGGCCTCTTGGGAAGGAAACAGTGGAGACACTCAGCTGTGAGGAATCTTTAGAAGCTTGAAGCACAGCCCTGGTGATGCAGCCACCTGGACTAGACATGAGACGGCCTCAGCAGAGGATGGGGGCTCAGGAAGCCATGGACTCCTGTTCCTGGACAGGAAGTGGCATCCCACAGACTTCTAGAAGGTGCCTTTCTGAGGGCTTACC
Source organism: Hystrix cristata (assembly GCA_004026905.1). Taxonomy (NCBI): domain Eukaryota; kingdom Metazoa; phylum Chordata; class Mammalia; order Rodentia; family Hystricidae; genus Hystrix; species Hystrix cristata. The sequence goes on from PVJO010001419.1 coordinate 91,714, forward strand.
ATCTACTGAGGTTGGGGAGCTGGCGTGCAGGCCCCACCCAGGGCCCTGAGGCCTAAAATGGGACCTGGTTAGGGTGATGGGGTCCCTTGGGGATGACTATGCCCTGCCTACAGAGAGGCTGCCCCAGCCTTCTCCAGACCCCAAAGTGAGCTCAGAGTATTGAGACCTCAGAGCTGAGCTCAACCCTGTGGATTCCATAGCACACTGAGGCCAGGACAAGCAAAGCTGTCAGAGAAGAAAGGGCAGGATCCCACTCTCAAGGCCACACTCTCACTGCCTCTTCCTCCCAGGTCCTGTCATGGGTGGGGGCCCAGAAGTGGCTGGCTGTCCTGGGTCACATGCCACATCAGTGCCGTGCCAGCCTCCTGCCCAACCCAAAGCAAGTGTCACACCATGTCACCACCCCACCCGCACATACACCCCACAGCTGATCTCCCCCACTCAAAATACCTTCTTCAGGTTACTTGTGTGCCACTCCTCAGCTCTGCAATCCTGCAGCTTGGCTCCCACATCTACTTTCTCCTGGATCCCCAGGTCCATGTAGCTGCCACACCACACTGTTTATGGAGGGGTGCCACACAACACAGAGGCTAGGGCTGACCCCAGGGGAGTGGGGAGTTATGCTCTCAGTCCCGCAGGCCACAAGCCAGCACCTCCCTGCAAAGCCCAGGCTCCATCCTCTCCCAGCTCTGCTGGGCACCATGCTCCAGGCCATCTGGCCCCACGCTGGTCTCTGCAAGGCTGGAGAGGGTAGTGCTGAGTGCTCTGGGTCACTCTGTGAGAAGAAAAGAGGCCAGGAACAGCTCTGATAGAGGCAGGGAGGACCACGTGCCAGGGCAGAGAGGCTGGGCAGAGACGCCAGGCTTGTGGCCCTATCCCCTGAACCACTTGAGGTCTGGCCCCAGGGAGGGGAGAACCTGCCCCTGGGCAGACTCCATCCGGCCTTGACTGCCCCCACCAATCACTTGCCCCACCCAGGTAGCATCTCTGCCCAGCCAGTCCTCATTGGCAGTGCCCATGTGCTCATGACAGGGATGCAAGGTCCTGCACAAGTCTGCCCCTCCCTGTGCTCTTAGCCCACCTCCTTCCATCTCTCTTAGGCCAGACCCCTGGAACCTTCCCTCGCTCCTTTCCCTCTTATCCCTTGCCCTCTCCCTTTCTCTAGTCTTTCACTGCCAGTGAACTCCTATGCAGGCTTCAGGGCCCAGCTGCAGTAGCCTTCCTTCAGCCCCTCTCCTGAAGAGCCAGGCACTTGTTCTTGGGGTCCCATCACAAGCCCACCTCAGAGCCGCCCAGGACTGCATGGCTCTGCACAGGTCGAGGGCACCTGAGCTACACATGAAGCCTTCTCCAGAGAAGGAGAGGGTTATTTCTCCTCTGTACTTTTCCATGTTCCTTTTTTTCCTTCAGTGAGCATGTATCATTCTTTCACAAACAATAAATCTGTTTTCAAAACTCCCCTATAAAAGTCCAATGAGGACAAAATGTTTTTGCCTGGCTGTGGGCAGAGGCAGCTAGACACATGGTGGTGGGCAGCAAGGTCCTGGGATCCTGAGGCCATCTTGAGGAAGCCAGTGGAGGTGGGGACTCCACAGGACTGGATGACATGGCCAGCACCTGGCTCCTGGGAGTCCAATCACCAGGGCTACGGGGAGGTGGTAGCTGAGTAGGTAGGCCATGGGCCCAGGCCCAGACACCTCACCTGCCTCTCACAGTCAGTCCTTACTCCAGTCCAGCTGGCACACAGTGTCCACTTGAGGCCCCAGTGCCACCCACCCCTAACTGCTTACCTGCAGCTCCTACCACCACACATGACACCTATCATCCCTGTCCCAGGACCCAGCTATACAAAGCCCTGGTCAACCCTGGGGACTCACAAGGCACGGGGTTCAGGGGACATAGACAGCCAGCTCCACACCCCAGGGGCAGCCACCCCTCCTGGCCTCGGTCTTCTTGGTAAAATGGGGTGACTCAGCACACACCCACACAAGCTGGCTTTGTGGTTTCAGGGAATTGTGTGGGATTCAGCAGTCCTTCCCAGGCCTTTGCTGGGGACATAGGCCTAAATACCCCTCAGGTCCTGTGCACCCTGGCCTTGGCTTGCCTCAGCAGATGTCAAAGGAGAGGCACAAGAACTCCCAGAGCATCCTCGAGGTCCAAGCTATGCCCTTTTCCCACCCCTTGCTACCCCTGCCCCCAGCCTCTCCAGGCCCTGGGTAGGCCTCCTTTGTCACCAAGGCTTACAGTGAAAGTGGCCCCACCCCCACCATCACTCTGCAGCCCCAAGAGATCAACCCCTCCTCTGTAGGCAGAGCCCAGCCATATGGCACTTAAAGGGACATGCTGACGAGACCTTTGGGTAGAACAGATGGGCTGACGTGGGCAGAATGCAGAAAGGCAGTGCTGGGCCAGGGCAAGGGTGGCCGACGGCTAGGCTGAGCTCCTCCTGCACCACTGGGCTGGAGAAGAAATGGAGGCCCCTAGCTACAGGCCTGGGTGTGCTGGTTGTGGCTGCCAGGAATGGGGAAGGGCAACAGGGCCACGTGTCTCAGGGATAGGTCATCAGAGAGATGGGGTGGGGGGTGCAGCCCCCTGTCTCAGGCCACCGGTCAACAACCTCTGCCCCCTCCCCAGGGCTCTGCTCCATCCAGCCTCACCCTCTTGCCTAGGAGGGGTGGGCAGAGGCCTAGGCAGGCAGTGGGATCCTGGTGCCCCATTTGCAGTTGATCCTGGGAAAGACTCAGTCCCTCCTTTTCTCAGTCCTTGTGCCACAATCTGGCTGGACAGAAAACACCAGGTGGACTGGGGCTCAGCTCTTGCATGAGAGGAGATGAAGGTGGGAGAAGAGATGGCCAGTGGGCAGCCATGAAGAAGCTGCTCAAAGGACTAGGACCCCAGGGCGCAGCCCATGGAGGACGCCTGCTGTGACTGACATTGATGCTGTCCATGGTTCTGAGGAAAAGGCTCCAGACAGGCAAAAGAACCAACAGGACCCACAGGGTGCTGGGGCCAGCAAGGAAGCCCACCTGGGCAGGGGCATCAGGACTGCCAGTAAGCAAACCAGGTACTGGAGAAAGTGGGTAGGCAGGTCATTGGCCAGGCCCAGCCACAGACAAACACAAAACCAACCCAATGATTCCTGGGCCCCTAGAACCATGGAGCCAGATCCCTGGACTCAGAGCCCTCAGTCTGTGCACACCTGAGCTCAGTGTGCGTGAGAGAGAGAGAGAGAATGTGTGTGTGTGTGTGTGTGTGTGTGTGTGTGTGTGTGTGTGTGTGTGAGTGAGTGTGTGCATGCGCGCACGTGCACAGGGATGGTGGGGGGACACAAATCAGGTCCATTCCTCTCGTCTTCCACATATTCTGAAGCATCTGATTCCCAGTGCTGAGCATGACAGTGGCCTCCACCCACCACACACTGAGCCCAGGCTCTTCCCTCCCTCACTCTCACCTATACTGCCTCCACTTCTGGGAGGCCCTTCCTGATCTCCAGGCTCTCAGACTCCTTTGGCATTGGGCACCCACCAACCCTGGTGACAAAGAAATCACATAGGTGCCCTGGAGGTAATCTGCCAGAGGCTGAATAGATTTACTGAGGGGGGGAAGCCTGTGGTAGTGGGATGCACAATAAGGTCAGGGTTCAGTGTATGACCAGAGTCAGGGGTCAGTGTGCATCTGGGGTCAGGGCCTAGCCTGTGACCAAAATCAGGACTCAGAGTGTTTCCAGGATCGGGGCTCAGTGTGCAACCAGGATCAGGGCTCAGCATGTGACCAGGTCATACTCAGAGTCTTCTCTGAGGCACTAGGTCCAGTCCCCTATGAGCTCACAGGTCACCCAGGTCCAAGTCTTTTTGGAGCCTAGCATCACCGTCAATGGATTCAGACACGTCATTCTCTCTCCCACTCACCACACTGCCAAATGGCACCAGCCAGCCTTCCATGATGGGGAACCCCAGCCACCAGGGGACTGAGCCCTGTCCTGAGAGGCTGCCCACTCCTGTACACAGGACCCATGCAGTCTCAAGGGTGTGGTCACCACCTGAAGCAAGGTTGGTGGGCACAGTCCTGCCCTAGACAGAAGGGGCTTGGGCCTCAAGGCACTCTGGGGGCCACAGGCCAGCTCTGCTTGTGCACAAGGGTGCTGGCACATTCACATTCTGCTGGTGACATCCTCTGAAGAGCTTATTAGAAATTAATATTTAATTCTCTTCTGTGGATTTAGCTTAATTATTCAATTTATTATTGTAATTACTGAGAAGCACCCAGAAGCAAAACTGCTTGCTTTGAACAAGGAAGGCAGTCAAGAAGGGGGACTCTTGCCAGTTGCATCCCAATTTTCAGAATGCTCATTTTGCAGCCTTCACCCTCCTTTTGTCCCTCTGAAGTCTCTCTTGCTTCAGTTAAACAAACAAACAACTTATTTTCTCTGTCAGACTGGCTAAAAATGTACCTGTCTCCCCAATCCCTGCATCTTCAGAGCTAAGAGGGGCTCTGAAGGTGGGACCCTCACCTCTTCCTTCTGTATCGTTCTGGGGACCACTGCCCTGATATGTTAGTCAGCTTTTCATCACTGTGACAAAATACTTGGAGAAAACAACTTAAAGGAGGAAAGGTTTACTTTGACTGACAATTTCAGAGATTTCAGTCCATGGCTGGGCAGCTATGGAGCATTTGGACCTGTGCTGAGGCGGAACATCATGGCAGAAGGGCATGGCAGGGCAAGTGGCTCACCTCACTGAGACGGGAGGTAGAGAGGAGAAATTCCTGGAAGGAGAGGATCTGAAGGCCGGAGGGAAAAAGAGGAAGCTGGCTCTCCAAAAATCACAGAAAGTGTTCAGTTCTCATGGCTAAACCACAGCCAGGAAAGATGGCACATGTACTAATGCCTTCTAGGGGCCCAAGATAAGTTGTCTAGAAGCCACAAAGAGCATCTACCTCCAAGGACTAAGCCATGCCTGGGGACACATGCAAGGCTGTAGAAAATCCTAAAGAACCAAAAGTGACCCCAGATCAATTATAATTCATTGTAACCTCACTTACACTGTGGTTTTGACTCCTCTCCCCCTGTGGGTTTTGGGTGCCATGACAATTCCTCAAAAGTCCATATAGGGATGAAAACTCTCCCTTCCAACAGGAAGAAGGAGACTTGTCCTGACTGGAGTGAATTGCTACACTGGCTCAAAGAGCTACTCTCTCCCTGTAAGCACCATATACAGGCTCTGACACCTGGCTTCTTTGGGGCCATGAACTCCCTTCATTGGCCTGGTCCCATTTGAAGGAGTATATCCTGACTAATAAATCTATGCTTTCACTCCTACCTCTGTGTGTCCTGCTCAATTCTTTGGGATTCCAAGAACCTAGTTCACAACTCCCTGACAACATCATGGCCGCCAGAAAGCAGAGAGAAAAAGAAGCAGAGATGGAGGTGTCAGGATCTCATACACTCCCTAAGGTCACCCTCTGTGACCTACTCCCTTCAACTGGGCCCCACCTCCTGTTTCCATCACCTCCCAATAATGCCAGCAACTCTGAACACTGCTTTATCAGAGACAAAGACCTCAATTTGTGAGCCTTGGTGAACATTCCAGACCCAAACCATAATTGCAGAGAAGCAGGAGGAAAGAAGGAGAGAGAAGGAAGAAAGGAAGAGTGGGAGGAAAGAGCAGGGCAGGGAGCAGAAGAGGAGGAAAGAAGGGCAGGGGAGGAGAGCAGAAGAGGCCCCTGTGCCGTCTGATCCAGCTAAGTCCTCTCGGCCTTGTCCTGACAGTCTCACTTACAGAACTGGTGACTTGTCCTAGTCACCCGGGTGGCATGGAGGGTGAAGATCCAGGTAGGACCACCATCTACTGCACAAATGAGGCTTCCCAGTACCAGGGGGAAGGGAGGGGGGCAGGGAAAGGACTGGCTGTTCTGCCCTGGAACTTGGGCTGATTGTGAAGGTAGAGAGATGCCAGGCAAAGCTGAGGCTCAGGCCTGAGGGACATCAATCAGACTGGGTTTGGGAGTTGGCAGAGACCACTTGGGGCCTTCTCTGGGGCAGATCCAGGTCAGCATCTAGGCTGGGAGAGTGCCCAGGACATGGGCCTCTGAGTTGTACTAAGAATGATCAAGGGCCAAGACTAGGGAGAGAGGAAACACAGGCCCCTGGGAACCCTGAGACTGAGGCACCCTGACATCACCTGGCCCTCCTCAACCAACAGGTGGAATACCTGGGTCATGGAAGATGGGGTTTAGCAGTTCCAGCCCTACCTCCTTGCAGCTCCAGCCCACAGTGGCAGTCCCCCAGTACCCCACTGAGGCCCCTCCACTTGCCTCTGCTGTTCAACAAGTCCCCTCATCCCAGAAACCTGGGCCGGCAGCTGCTCCAGGCTGACTGGTGAGCAGACTCTACACACACATGGCCCCCAGCATTTTCATGCTTTCATTCCATCCACTTTTTCCTGGCAAAGCCATTCCTGCTGGCCCAGGGGAGCCAGGACCCCTTATGTGGCCATGAGTTAGGGCTGAGGGGCAGCTCCACTGCTGGGCTGCACATCACCCCCTGGTGCCACCCAGGAAGCTCCCCTCATCAGCCCCCATGGGCCCCCAGTGGCCTGATCTGCTGAGTGCTGCCCATGTAATTCTTCCAAATTGGAGTGCACCCCAGCACACCTGTAGTGCCTCCACGCTTTGCCTGGGCCATGTCCTTGGACAATGGTGCCAGGAGCCCAGAATCGTCTGTCAACACTCAGCTCTCGAGAGCCACCTTCTCCAGGCAGCCCTCCCACTTCTGGATATGAGTGGCTCCAACAGTGAGGTGTTGAGTCTGATATCTTTCTCACCAGCTGGGAAGAACAGATGTTGACTGATGAGCTATATACCTCACCAACAGCCTGGGCTATACTGGGTTGTGAGCCTGGGCGATAGGGAGGACAAGGCATGGCCTTGTTCACTTGGAGCCATGTGGGAGTAGAAACACCCTCAGTCTCATGTCTCCAGTGTGGAGATCACAGAGTCTCAGTGACTGCGTTGCAGCATGCAGGTGGGTGCTGTCAGGGGAAGATCTACTCCCCAAAGGCAGTAACTGCAAGGGAGGACTCATCTCCCCACCTTAAAGCTGAGGAAACTGAGGCTGAGAGAGAGTAAGCCAAAGCTCAAGGCCCCTCCATGGCTCAGGTCAGCTCCAGCCTCACTCACCTCTCTCTGCCCCCATCGGTGCCCTTGGCAGGCACAAACCCCACATACCCACACCAGAGCTCAGGCTCCAAGGCAGGAGGACCTGGGCTGGCCTGATTGACCCTTGCCCACCTCCACTGACCAAGCTCAAAATCTGCTGTGCGCTTCCTAGCTGGGCACTCAGGCAACATCCTGCACAGTCCCACACAGAAAGGTACATGGAGTTGAAGGACTCACAGGCAGAATAGAGGCAGGAACTTAAGTCCCACTTCACACAGTGAGCAATTAGCAGGCACAGCTGCTCTCTCAGGGGCTCACTATGCCCCACATGGTGTGTGCTATTTGTACTCTGCTCTCCACATCCAGTGTCCAGTGCCACTGGCTCCACCTGTCCCACCTCCTGAGCAAGCGAGCAATGACCCTCCCCAGGAAGCCACCCAGGGCTTCCTCCCTGGGCTGGTGAGGGGCAAATGAGACTGAGACTGTCCTCATCTAAGCATGTACTCCGCACTCTGGAACAGAATACCCCAGATGCAGCCCTGCCGTGTCCCCCTCTATGTGGTGACAAGCTCAGGACCTCAGAGTCGGGCCGGGAGTGGGTAGTTACAGGCAGGTGTGGCCCCTGGTGTGCTCCCCCTACCACAGGCTCCCTACCACGGCGCACACACATGTGCACAGCCGCACACTGAGAGCATGGAGATAAAGATGCCCACTGAGGCTCCCAAATGGAAATCAATGCCTTTGGGGTCGATACTTCATGGCTTTCAGAAAATATTAAAAACATGATTTACTATGCACCTCAATTTAGCCCCTTCCATTTTTGTGCTCATGAAAAATACTTCATTGATCATCCCTGGATACTGTAATTTTCTATTTATTGCAGCCTAGTCTTGTGATTCCCACTGGGAGCCGGAGGGTGCTTGCCTCCACGTCACTCACTCACTCACTCACTCACTCACCTACCCACAGTTCTCCATGTCCTGAGCCTGTCGGGGCTGCAGCACTGGGAACCTGTCCCTCACTGCTGGGGCTCCAGTTCCCCAGGGCTCACAGCCACAAAGGTCCATGTGACAGAAGTCCTGAGGTACAGAGCCCTTGCTCTTGCAGGCAACTAAGAATGGATGAGTGAAGCCCCAATTTGGAGACACAAAGCACCTGCCCTCTTAGGGGCTACTTGGCAATTGTCTTGCCTTGGCTTCTACCCCCCATCCATGAGCACCAGACAGTAGGTGGACTTCCAAGCCCTTCCAAGCAAGGGGAAAATGGTTGAGCCTACATGGGTCACTTTCAATGGAGGTGCTATGGTGCTCAGGGGAGTGAGCCCAGCTGTTCTCCTGCCCTTGCCCCTCATTCATCCCTGCCTGGCACCAACCCTGTGCCCTCCTCCCCTCCCCTCTCCCTGGATGCGGTACTCATGGTCTCTCTACCCCTATTCACGCCTGGACCCCTGACCCTTGCCAACAGAGACATGGCTTGCCCTTGTCCCTCCCTCTATGGCTTCCCTTGCACTCACACTACTCTATCCTCTGGTCACTTGTGAGACCTCGGCCCGTGTATCCCCACCTCCTGCCCACTTCCCATTCACATTCTATTTCTGAGACCCACACTGCTGGAGCCCCTCCCTGCTCCCAAGGCACTAAGGCTCCAAGAGTCTCCATCCTAGGCCTTGCCCCATGCCCCACCACCCTCCCTGCCTGCAACACCCACACATGTGCTCGCACGTGGTCAGGGACTGGCTCTCCATCCTGTGGTGAATCAGGATGCCCTATGTACTCCTGTGGTCATAGCTCATCTTAGACATCATGCCAGCCAAGCACTGCACACCTCCCTGCAAATGACCACATACCTCCCCGGGGCTCAGTGTCCTTCTCTGCTGGATGGGGCAGTGGGACAGGTGAAATGTGACGTGTACACTGCAGGCCATCATACAAATGCAGTAGTTACTGTGTCTGCTGCAACAAATTCCCACAAATGGGGGTCTTAAGACAGCAGATAAGCATTCTCTCAGCTCTGCGGGCCAGAAGTCTGAGCCCAAGGTATCCTAGGCTGGTCCTCCCTTGGGAACTCCAGGGGTGGTTCCTTCCTGCCGCTTCCAGCTCTGGTGGCTCAGGCCTTCCTCAGCTGTGGGTCTATCACTCCAGTGACTGTTCTGTCCACCTCTCTTCTGTGTCAGTGTCTCTTCTTCTCACAAGGATACCAGTCACTGGATACAGGGCCACCCTAACCCAGTCCGACCTCATCTTAACACACTACATCTGCAAAGACCCTGTTCCCACAGAGGTTGTGCTCACACGTGGTGGAGACGGGACCTAGACACATCTTTGGGGGACATAAATCAGCCAAGTATAGGATCTTTGTCATTGCTATGAGCACGCCTGCCACCAGGACAACTGATCTGGGGCTTGGTCTGGCAGCCACATTAGAGCAGACATGTTCAAGGGTGTGTAAGTGGAAAGGCAACAGGGAAACCAAACTGGAGGGTGGGTAGGAAAGGGGATGAGACAGGAAGTCTGCTAATGTGTGTGGAAGGGCAGGGATCTAAAGTGGGGCATATAAGGGAGGACCTGAGGGGAAGGAGTCAAGCTCAGGTTAGAGCCTCAGAACCTAGGTGACTAGACACATGAGGGAAGTGAAGCAGAGAAGTCAAGGGCAAGTTCCCCAGGGTTCACACTGGGGTCGTTAGGTGGATGTGGAGGCTGCTCATCTATCATCCACCCACCCACTAAACCATCCATCCGGTCACCCACCCACCCATCTATTCACCAATCCACCCACCTGCCACTCTCCTCTGCCCTCCTCCCTCCTCCAAGCGGCTACAGAGGGAAGCTGGGAGAAGAGCAGATCTGTGGGATGGGGAAGAGATTGGTGGGGGACAGAAGCATCAGGGTAGGATACCTGGCATCCCTCCTGGAGAAGGCAGAACCTGACTTGGGTTTGGAGGGGTTGTTTTCCACCACGAGTTTTGGGATGAGGATCCAGTTCCCCCTCTGGGTGGAGTCTGGCTCTGCTGGGCACTGGGCACTGGAATCAGCCCCTAGTTTAGTATCTTCAAGCCATCTCGGTGTCACTACACCCACTTACTGGCCCCAAATGAAACAGCTTCCTTCCCTGCCTGGGTGCAACCCTGCTACTTAGGCTAACACAGTGAGGCTCAGAGAGGAGAAAGCCCTGCCTAGGCTCCACAGGTGATGTGTGGTGAGACAGAGGCTCCGGGCTGTGCACTCAGCTTTGTCATGAAGCCATTTGCTGTCAGGGTGAGCCAGACATGGGTCTCAAGGAGCTCACAGTCAGGGGTGGGAAGGGTGCTCAGATCTCCATCTTCGCAGCCCTCCTGGTAGGTACAGAGTTCTGCATCAGGGCACAGGGAAGGTGCCTTGGGCCAAGGAGCACTTCAGGACCCCAGATAGAACCACAGGTCAGGTTGCTATGGTAGGTGCTGCTGCAACCCTGATGCCTCTGGGGTCCATGGTGCTGGTTTACCCAGCTTTATCTCCACCAGCAAGACAGCATCCTCTCCAAAGCACCAAATCAGTGCACGCAAGAGGCGGGTCCTGCAACAACCCCAGTCCACAGGTGAGGAGACCGCTTAGAGGGGTGATACGGGCCAAAAAAAGCCTCCATTCTGAGAACCATGGAGCCAGGACCGAAACTGGGAGAATGGTAACGGGGCCTGGGTCAACTGCTCCACTGCCCATTCACAAAAGGGTCAATGAATTCAGGGCTGGACAGGCCCAGAGAGATATATAGCTCTCCACCTCGGTTCCTCTTGTGCGGCCTTCCCAGTGCCTGAGGTAGGGCATGGGCTGTAGGGGAAGGAGCTGGGGCAGGCAGGCCTGGCTTCCAGCAGTCTCACAGGTTTCTGACTGCAACTCTGAGCACATGCACTTCCTGGTACTGGTCCACGGGGCTGTGGCAAGCACGGGGCAGCTGGTGTGCAAGGACTTACACAACATTCCAACAGCCACTGCCTGGACCTCCCTTCTATGCCCTGCCCTGGCCTCAGGTTCCTTGTCAGCTGCTCTGTGTCCCCATATTCTGCCCAACTTGGGCAATGTCTACCTTTCCAGGACCCTGAAGTTAGCCAGCAAGGACCTCCCTTATAAGTTCTGAGGAGCAGGTTTCCCTTCTTCTTAGTCCACAATACCCCATGCCAGGTTCGACTGAGGTGGCCTTCTGGCAGCAGGGCTGCAGGAACTCTAGGAGCAGATGAAGGACCCAGACTGGAGCAGAGGAGGAGCCCAAGAGCAGTAAGAGGGACAGGTAGGAGGACAGCATGCAATTCACAAATACCTGAAGTCAACCTCTGCTGTCCCCACCCTTCTACAGGGGCTTCCTCTCCACCCTGGAGGCTCTTACCACCAACTTCAAGGGAAGAGGTGGTGCAGTGGTGACAGCAGGCCCAAGGCTCCAGATGCTCAGGTTGGGACATATGGTAGGGCACAGGCAGGCTTCGATGAGGGCTCCACAGCCCCACCTCTGTGCCAGTACCAGCCACTGGGGCCCCTGCAGCCATGCCAGGAGGGAAGGGAGGAGGGCCAATGTGCAAAGTCCCTGGGCTCTGCAGGCCTCTGACCTGGGCCCACTTCAGTCTGGCACACAAGGAACTAAAACTGCCAGGCAGGCAGTAAGTGCACCCACACTACAGCTCCTCACCTACCCAGCCCACCCCTCAGAGTCCACCTTCCTGGGGAGCAGGGAGTTGGCACAGGCCTGACAGGGCTCTGCTGATGGGCTGACCTTTCCAGGTCCTGAGGAAAATGCCTTGCCCACGTCCATGACCTTCTGAGTCGTGTGGAGGGAACTTCTTAAGAAGGTGAGAGGTACATTCCTGTGAAATGCCACGGCCTGCCTGCCTGTGAGGGCTGGGGAGCTCATGTAGGGTGCTGAGAGCAGGTTCAGCCTTCCTCATGCTCAGGCCACTTTCAAGGGTGGGACGGTCCCCAGGAGATGGGCGACGCTGTGGCTTGGGGTGGGCAGGAGCCCCACTCAAGGTTGGGGAAAAATGCTCACCACCTCCTGACCTCAAAACCTGCCCTGTGGGCACATTCCTGCCCAGGCCCAATGTCCAAGGGGAAACATCCCTATAGGAGATGACAGGATGCTGGGAGACCCATGTCCCTCCAAATTCCTGTGTTGGGATCCTACTCTGAATGCCACAAAATGTGACTCTGTTTGGAGACAGTGTTCTCATAGGGGTAATCCAGCTGAAATGAGCTCACTGGAGACCCTGGTCCAAAGAAACTGGTCCCCTCACACAGGGGACATTTGGACAGAACCACATGATGTTATCAAGGAGAGAGGCCTTGGGGGCATCCACACTGCTGTCCCTCAGCCTCAGACTTCCAGTCTCAAGTGGAGAGATTTGCATTATCCTACCTGCCTCTTCTGGGGTATCTGTCACAGCAGTTTTCTCATACCCCAAGCCATCTATCTCTATGGTGACCTTGGGGAATTGTCAGAGCTTCCAGACACCCAGGGACCTGACCAACCTGACAGGTCCGGCTGACCCGGGTTGTCAGGTGATGAGATTCCCTCCCATGAGCAGGGCCACCCATCCCTGACCCACCCCCCGCTCCTCCTGAAGGGCCTGCTACCCAGACACCCATGGGCAGGCCCCATTTCTGCCCCTCACTCAAGGAGACAGGCAAAAGAAGGCAAGGGCACCAAAGGCAGAGCGGTGCTGGTCAGTAGCCACTGTCACATCTCATGCTAGAGGGCGGTGGTTCCACCCATGGCTCCAGGACCGCAGCAGGGAGGGGGTGGGGTTCAGAGACACCCTCCCCCGCCAGGGCAGCGAACTCTGGACATGTCCAGGAGCAGGTGTCCAGCTCACTCACTGGTAGCAGGGCTGGGTGGGGGAGCCCAGAGTCCTCTTTGTTCCCTGCCCAGGACCCACGTCCCATAAGACCATCACAAGTCCATGGGCCTGTGCTCTGTACAGACTCTGCTGGGACACAAAAGCTACAGCCTCAGCTGACTATGTCAGGAAGTGTGAGGGTGCCACGCTATACCAAACTCACAGCAACCTGCTGGGGGACCACACCCATCCCAAAGGCATAGACACAGAGCCCCTAAGGTTTAGAGAACACAACTGGCCCTTGAGCCCCAGTGTGGAGCCAGGACGGCCCAGATCAACCTCACTCTGCCCACAGACAGGAAGAGGACAGTGCAGACACCCAGGTAGGGACAGGGCAGACATAAGGCTGGGTGCAAGGTTCCCTGGGGTCTCTGGTCCAGAGCAGGGCTTGGGAGGGTCCTGAAAAATGCCTTGGGATGAGTTAGGATGAGCAGGGTCCCAGCCAGGGGACATGTTCCCAGAAGTGGGAGCTGCACTAGAAAGTCTCAGAGTGGGTCATCTAGAGTCCTTCTGAGAGCTGGGGATAATAAGTGAGGCAGAGTTGGGCCAGGATGGAGCAGGGGTGTCAGGAGCTCCCTCAGCCCTTAGCCACACTTGGGGGTTGGGTGTCTCTGCCAACCATGCTCCTCCCCTCACTGCTCCACATCCCTTAGTTGTCAGCCACCAGCCCTTGCAAGCCACTGTGATCATGCCCAAGGGACAGCCCTGCAGTAAAGGGGGCTGACAGTGAGGAGTCCAAAACCCTGAGTTACACTCTTAACATGATGCCAAGCTGTGGAGTAAGAGGGGACCTGGGGAAGTTACTGTTTAATTAATTTATTGGCTGTGCAGAGCTCTAAGACCATTCCATGGACATGAAGGACTTGCCTTTGGCCACTCCACAGAAGCTGAGGTTGCTCTATCCCCTCAGTGGGAACAGATACCTAAGTTACAGTTTAGGTAACAGTGAGCTCAAGATACATCAGCCCTGTGGGCCATGGTCAAGCTCCTGCCTCTGCCTGCCTTACTTTTTCATTAGAGAACTCCTCACTCTTTAAAACCCACCTCAGGCCCTCTGCCTCCAGGATGCCTTCTCAGGTACCTCAGGTTACATCAAGAGTCGCTGGGATCCCAGCCAAGGCTTCCTTAAAAAGAACTTTCCACTGCTCCCTCTGACCTCAAGTCCTCACCCCAATCCCCATCAGAACCATGGGAGATAAGAACAAAGTTTTCCCAGTGTGGCTGCTCTCAGGAAGAGCGATCCAGCCAGCCCAGAGCAGCCGTGTCAGTCTGTAGCCCCTGCCCTGCAGTTAGTCCAGCCTTGCCCAAGACCAGGGCATCACCAAGCCTCTGTAGGCTACATGTCCAGGTGAGGAAGGATGGATGCTGGCCTGCCAGTCAGTGAGGATCACCTTCTACCTGCTCCCCATTTCCGGAGGCATGGGTCCAGGATGCACATTCCAGGTATGGCATGCGGGAAGCAGCTGTTGGCCATGTCAACAGGTCAACACATCTGCTGTGCAGGGGACAGGGTGGCCAGTGGAGCAGAACGCAGGTCAGACTTGCTAGTGTGGCTATGGCCCCCCATCTTTCAGCCCTCACTCAGGGCTGGGTCTCAAATACAGTGGACAGTCAGGCCAGGTGGGGAGGAACATCCCGAACACTAGGACAGGGAACAGATGACAGAAAAGAACCCACAGCAGACAACACAGGGGCCAGAAGAGAACTCCAACAGCTGATAGAACCCAGAGGGCAGGCATTGGCCAGGAATAGGCATTGGTCACAGGCTGGGGACACAGTGAGCCATGGCCTCCTGTCATACCAAGGAGCTCAGATGTGGGTCTCTGTGGCCCAGGGTGGGATACACCCAGAGAAGGGCAGAGACTCTCCCAGGGGATCCCAACGGGGGGCTGGACAGCATATGGGTAGTGGGCTCCTGACTGGCCTCTTGCCCACTGTCCCCTCCCAGTTGCCCCTGCCCCATCCCCTTTCTTCCCACCCCCATTCCAGCCATTCCCATTTCTCAGGAGCTGCTTACCATGCAAATGTATTCAGATGACATGACATTTCAGAAACATCTATTTGTATATATTTAGACTCCATTTCAAAAGAATTATTCCAGATCGGAGCCATTTGGCTAGATGGGGTGGGAAACGGATTGTTTCTTAAGTGTTCACATCAAAAATACCCTGCTTTGTAAGTGGCTTGGGCATGCTGTAATTATTGGTATGAGTGCATCCTGTAGGGAATATTGTAGAATGGTGGCTTGGATCTCAGGATTCAGATCTCAGGGACAGTGTCCTGGGCAACAGTGTTGGGGCATGACCCAGGATAGGTTGCTGTCCTGAAGAGGGGTCCCTTGAAAAGAAAAGTCCTCTGATGGCCTCTGAGAGACATGGGAGGCCTTTTGCTCAGGGAGGCCCATGCAGCAGGGAGCGGGTTTGGGGTGTGGCGTTTGGGGACAAGTAGAGTTGGACTCTACTGGGTGGACAGAGGAGAGGTTAGAAGCCAACCTCACATATCAGCTATGCAAATGGGCCAGGAACCCCTTCCTGCCCCCCACCTATTTATGCAGGGGTGAGCCCAGCCTTTGTCTTGGTGTGTCCGTGGGACTACGGCAGATAGAGCACCTGCCCAGGAGCAGGCCCAAAATGGGCACCCTGCTAGGGCTTGTCCTCATCCTCACAGTAACCAAAATCATCCACTGAGTTGGCAGAGACAAAGCATGAGGCTGTACTTGCCAGGACAGGGCCTGGGCTCCAGGGCTCCTAAGCCCTGTGGGGGTGTCCCCCACAGGGAATCTGGGTTGGCAGGACAGCACTAGAAGGCCACAAACAGGATGTACAAAAACCATCACTGGAATAATAAGGTGAAATAATTGAGCAGTGTCTACGATGAGCTGGTGATGTTGGATTCATGTCAACTCCCTTCTAGAGCATCTGCAGGAGTGTTCTGGAACCATAATGGAAGGCTGAAGCACTACAGAGTCAGGGAGACTCCTGGTGAGGATGTTGGAGCAGTGGGGAATTTGGCCCGAGGGATCGGTGAGCTTGTATCCTATTTCTGCAACTTTTATATACAATTGAAATACTTTTAAAGTACAATGTTAAAAACTCTAGTAATAAAAAATAAACAAGCTTTCAGAAATCAAGATCCACATAAATCAAAAAGTGAGATGAGAGAACAAGCCCCAATACATCAGTTTTCAACAATGTAAAGGCAGAAATTGTCACACTGGACTTTTACATTTAGCTATATGCTATTTAGAAGAGACCAATCAAAAGCATAGACACACAGAAAGACTGAAAATGAAAGAACAGGAAAATATATTACAAAAACAGTTAAAGAAAGCTGGCACGATCATATTAAGAACAGACAGGATAAGGTTTGGGAGTAAAAGCATTATCATGTAGGACAGAAAAGGTTACTTCATTATTTCTGATGTTTCAATTCAGCACAACAATGCACCAATTCTAAACTTGTATGCAATCTCAAAAGAAATAGCCATAGAATATATAACTCAAACATTTGGGGCACTTCAGAGAGAACTCCCAAATCCACTAGTGCAGTGGAAGCTTTCAATATATTCCTCTCAGCTTATGATGGGCTAAGCAGACCAAAAACGGGTGAAGATACAGAGGATTCAAAGTACAAAGTTAACAAGACAGATTCAGTGAACACTAGTAGGACTTTGCACACAGCAACTGAAGGATGCAGATTCTGCTCAGGCATAAGTGGGACATTCATAGGTGTAGAAAGTTCTAGGCCACCTGAGAGTCTTAACAAATTTCAAAGAACCAGTATCACATAAGAGAAATTCTTTGAAAAAAAAAATTGTTAGAAGAATACAAAAAAAAATTAAAATCCCCATGCACCTAGAAATTTTATAGTTCACTTCTTAAATAGTAATAGGTCAAAGAAAAAGCATAATAGATATAAAATCTTAACACTGAACAATAGTGAAAATATTATATACCAAAAAGTGTAGGACGCAGTAAAAGCAGACCTTTACAGGGGAATTTATAGATTTGAACTGCTTGTTAGAAATCAGAAAGGCTGCAAATACATGGGCTAAGCATCCAACTTGAAAAATTAGAGAAAAACACAACAAAATACATTCAAAGAAAGAGAAAAGAGGAGACAAAAAATAGAAAGCAGCAAAAAAAAAATCAAAACAAGTATAAAGTGAAACAAAAGTAAACATTACTTCTTAGAAACACTAATGAGAAAGAAAAACTACAGAAAGACTGACCAAGAAAAAAAGCAACTAGATAAATGAGCATCATGAATGAAAAAGGTAAAGACCATAGATAAAGTAGAGACTATACAGATAAGAGCACACTATGAGCAGCCATAGACCACTGCACAGGAGAATCTGAACAAACCGGACAAATTCCTACAGAAATACAATTTCGCAAAACCAACTCAAGAAGAAAAATGACTTGAATGTCTTGTATTTGTCATACAGTAGAATATACAATACATAATAAAGAAAGAAAAAGAGAAAACATTTTCCAAAAAATTGCAGGAGAGGGAATATCTCCAAACTTTTTTTTAACAAGGCCATCATTACCTTGGCACCCAAACCCAGACAAGGACACTGAAAGAAGAAAGCCCAACATTCCTGATGAACATAGACACACAAATCCTCAATAAAATATTAGCAAATCATATTCAACAGCACAACAAAAGGATTGTTCACCATGATCAAGCAGAATTTATCCCTGGGATGCAAGACTAATTCTATACCTGCAAATCAATAAAGGTGGTATAACCAACAACAGGCTGAAGAATGAAAGCCATACAATCAGTGCAATAGTTGCAGAAAAATACTTGAAAAAAATATAGCATCATCTTCTCATGATAAAAAAAAAAAAAACCCAACAAGTTAGGTATACCAGGAATATGCCTCAACACGATGAAGGCCTTATGTGAGAAGCCCACAGCTAACGTGTGCCACTGTGAAAAGCTGAAAGCTTTTAGTCTAAGAGCCAGAATAAGACAAGGATTCCCACTTTCACCACTACTGTTGAACACACTATCAGAATTCCTAGTTAAATCGTCTTTGCAGATGACAGGATTTTATATTTAGAAAAGCCTAAAGAATCCATCAAAAAATTGCTGGAACTAATAAATTCAGTAAACTTTCAGGATATAAAATCAACTTCAAAACTCAGTGCATTTGTGTACATTAAAAATGAACAATCAAGAAAATAATGCCATTTAAACACTAAGATTTCATCTCACTCCAGAAAGAGCAGCTATCATCAAGAAATCAACCAATTACAAATGCTGGCAGGGCTGTGGGGAAAAAGGAACCCTCCTCCACTGTTGGTGGGAATGTAGGCTGGTCCAACCATTATGGAAATCAGTGTGGAGATTCCTCAAAAAACTACAACTAGAGGTTCAATTTGACCCAGCTATTCCTCTGCTTGGTATCTTCCCAAGAGAATTAAAAACATCATACCACAGCGATATATGCACCACCATGTTCACAGCAACACAATTTGTAATAGCTAAGTCTTGGAAACAACCCAAATGCCCAACAACTAATGAATGGCTAAAGAAGATGTGGTTTTTCTATACAACGGAGTATTACTCTGCCATAAAAAAGAATAAACTTGAGATATAGGTAAATGGATGTACCTTGAGAACATACTCTTAAGTGAAATAAATCAAATACTCATAAGTACATATCAAATTGTTTCTCTGGTATGAGAAACCATAAGCATAAATAAGGACAAAAAAGTATAATAGATACTAAGTAAAAGAAAGATAATACTCAATAGGGAGGAGAATTAGAAAGGCAGGAGGGAGAAAAGAAAGAAAGGAAAAAGAAAAGAAAGAAAAAAGGGGGAAAATGTAAATAAAATTACTGTAAATAGAGAAGGGAGGGGGAGTGGAAGGGGAGGTGGAAGGGACGGGTGGGGAAGAAGAGGGGGAACCAAGATGTATCATGTACAGGTACAAATTAACTATGATGAATGTGATCACTATGTATACAATGTACCAATACATGCTCTTAGAAATAAAGTAAAAAGAAAATGCCATTTAGATGTAAAATAAAATATTTAGGAATAAATTTTATTTAAAGGATAAAATACCTATATATTAAAAACTATAAAACAATGAATGAAACTGAAGAAGATATAAATAATATCCTATGTTCATGGACTGGAAGAAGTATCAAAAAAAATTCACATAACCCAAAGTGATATACAGATTTAATGTAATCTGTATCAAAATCCCAAAGACATTTTTCACGTAAATTTTTTTAAATCCTCAAATTTATATGGAACCACCAACAGCCTCAAATAGTCAAAGCAATCTTAAGCAAAAAGACCAAAGCTGGAAGCATCATACTTTCTGACTTAAAAATATATTACAAATCTATCATAATCAAAAAAGCATAGTACTGGGCTGGGGATTTAGCTCAGCGGTTAGAGTGCTTGCCTTGCAAGCATAAGGCCCCAAGTTCGATCCCCAGCTCAAAAAAAAAAAAAAAAAAGCATAGTACTAACATAAAGACATATATAGGCCAATGGAACAGAATAGACAGCCCAGAAACAAATCCACACACTTACAGTAAAATCATTTTTGACAGAGTAGCCAAGAATATACAATGGGGACATGATAGTCTCTTCTATAAATAGTTCTGGGGAAATAGGATATCCGCTTGCAAAAGAATAAAACTATAAGGTACCCTAGAAAAATACAGTGAATGTTTAAATTTAAAAGAATTGGTTATAGTAAAAGACATTACCATTAATCTCCCTCAAAATACCTCCCCTCACTTTGAACACACTTATACCACCATTTTTGCCACTTTCTGAGACAGTTCTGGAATTTCTTTTGTATCTTTAGTTGCACTGTTGTGGCTGCATCAATGTCCTGAATAGATTTAAAACATTTACTTTTCATGGTCATTTTGACTTTGGGAAAGAGCCGGAGGTTGTAACTTGTATGGTACCAGATTTGGTGAATAAGGTGGATGAGGATGCATCATCATGCTTTTAAAAATCTGCCTTTCAAAAAGCAAGCATGCAGTAAATGCATTCACCACATTTTTTTTTATCACACCTCATAAAGACACTCAGGAAAGAGGACTTCTAAAACTTCTTCAGAGAGTGGCAAAGACAATGGAATAAGTGTGCTCAAACTGAGGGGGACTATTTTGAGGGAACTGATGGCAATGTGTCTTTTACTGTAATAAAAATTTAAACACATGCCACGTTTTTTGATCCCCCTTGAAGGCCTCTACCTCCCAACAAATAAAAAATCAACTCAAAGTAAAGACTTATTTAAATGTGAGATTCCAAATTATGAAACCACTAGAAGAAAACATAGGGAAAATCCTTCAGGACATTGGTCTGGACAGAAAGTTGCTGGATAGGACTTCAAAGCATAGGCAACAAAA
Organism: Hystrix cristata; assembly: GCA_004026905.1. Taxonomy (NCBI): domain Eukaryota; kingdom Metazoa; phylum Chordata; class Mammalia; order Rodentia; family Hystricidae; genus Hystrix; species Hystrix cristata. The sequence continues at coordinate 112,122 of PVJO010001419.1, forward strand.
GCAAAAACAGACAAACAGACAATTAAAAAAACTTCTGCACAGCAAAGGGAATACTCATCAGAGTGAAAAGACAACCTACAGAATGGGAGACAATATTTGCAAACTACCCATCCAATATGTGATTAATATCCAAATATATAAGGAACTCAAAACACTCAAGAGCAAAAACACAAGTAATCTAATTTTAAAATGAGCAAATGACTTGAGTAGACATTTCTCAAAAGATGATACAAATAGCCAACAGGCACATGAAAAAATGTTTGGCATCCCTATCAGCAAAATGAAAAGCTGAGGGTATAGCTCAGAGGCAAAGCACCTGCCTACCACAGGCAAGTTCTGGGTATAATCTCCAGCACCTCAGTACCAAAAAACAGTAAATAAAACCACAACAAGATATTATCTCACTCCAATTAGAGTGGCTATTATACAAAAGATAAAAAATAACCAATGCTGGCAAAGATGTGGGGAAAGAGGAACTCTCATGCACTGTAAGTGGGAGTGTAAATTAATACAGCCATTATGGAAAGAACACAGAGGTTCCTCCAAAAACTAAAAATAGAGCTACCATATGACCCAGCAGGTCCCTGATGGGTATATATCAAAAGGAAACACACTCGGTGAGCTGAAAAGACACCTGCCCTCCTGTGGTCACTGCAGCACTGTTCACAGTAGCCAGGACAAGAATCAACCCAAGTGTCCACCAGTGGAGGCATGGACAGAGACAACGCGGTGCAGATACACAATGGTACACTAGTTAACCTAAGGAAGGAAGGAAATCCTTTCATTTGTGGCAACATGGATGAGCCTAGAGGACATTATATTAAACAAAATAAGGCAGGATCATAAAAACAAGTGCCACATGACCTCTCACATGAGGGATCTAAGAAACCTGATCACAGAGGAGCCAAAAATGGAATGGTGGTTGTGAAGAGGGAGAAGAGGAAAAATTCTGCAGCTCTGTTGTATGACACGGTGACTGTAGTGAATAATAATGTATAGTAGGTTTGGAAATAGCTAAAAGAGTATATTTTTAAACTTATCATCATAAAAATCACAAGTAGGTGAGAGGATGAGTATGTTAATTAGCTCAATTTAATTATTCCACAATATATGCATACATCAAGGACTACATTGTATACTACAGGTATATTCAATCTGGCATTTGTCAACTAAAAATAAATATTAAGAAAGAAAAAAGGACAATCGCTAACTCATCAGGTGAGACTGATACAATCTTGATATCAAAATCAGAGGTTAGAAAAGCAAGGAAATGCAGAAGCTAATTTAGAGGCAAAGGTCTTAAATGGAACATAACCAAACTAGATCCATAAGTGAAGATTAATTATTACTATCATTATAGGCTCTGATCAAGTTGAATTTACCCCAGAAATGCAAGGATGGCTTAATGTCAGAAAATCTATATGACATTCACATCAATAGATTAAAAGACAAAAGTAATGGGCTCAGCAGAAGCAAAAGAAAAGAACCTGATGAAACTAAACACTTCAGCTCATTGAGTGGTTTAGGTGTTCTTCAATGTGTCTCCCAAAGGTCATGTGCTTGGTTCCTTGTGTACAGTTATGGGAGACGGTTGGATCATTAAGTGGTGGAGCCTACTGGGGGTCCTGGGAGGAAATACTAGCCTCCTGGAGCAAGTGATTAGAAGGACTGGGCCTGACCTCTGAATTGCTCTCTAGTTTCTTGTTTGTGCATGGTCTCTTCCTGCCAGATGTACTCTTGCCATGACACCATCCACCATTAGGCCCTCACCAGATTCCAAATCAACACAGTACCATCTGATCTTGGACTTTCAGCCTACAAAACTGTGAGTTAAATAAACCTCTTCTCTTTATAAAGTTACCCAGATTGAGACACTTTGTCATAGTAATATAAAATGGGCTAAAAGAAAGCCCAACCAGGATAAAAAAAAAAAACTCTTATAAAACACTTAGCAAACTTCCTTAATATGGTAAGAAGTATTTACAATAAACCTAAAATAAATATTTTTAGTAGAAGCATTACTTAAAAATTAAGAGGAAAACAAGACTCCAGTCTTTTCATCTGCTGCAAAGGGCACTGATCCACAGGCAGGCAGTGATACAGGAAGTGATACAGGACAGTAAAGGGACCAGACTCAGTGGGTCAGAAATGGCAATGGGGCTACTGTAGGCCAGAGAAGCAGGGCTGGGCACCTGAGCCCCCAAGGCAAAACACCAAAGGCATAATATGAAATCTTCAGGGTAAACAAAGAAGAATGTCTCTCTGTCTTTGGATATGGGGAGTTTCTGAGTGAGGCACACAGTTTGTGACTAGGGTGCTATTCACAGACATGTAGGCCAAGAGGCTTAGACTGAGGTCAGGGCACATGTGTGTGCATGCATGTGTGTGCATGTGTAGACACTCCACAGCCATTAAGGCAGAAAAAAAAATAAACAACTGATTTTAAGGAGGCAAAAGGCTTGAACAGACTTTTCACAGCAAAGGAAACACAAATATAAACATATGAAAAATTCCAGCCTTGTTAGTAATCAGGGAAATGCAAATGAAGGCCACAATTAGATACTATTTTACACCCAGCAGATTGGCAAAAATTAAGAAGTCTGACAATATGGAATATTGGAAAGACAGCGAGCAGATCAAAGTATGTGTAGATACTGCCAGCAAGACCGTGAGAACTCACAGGCACTTCCGACGACGTGTCATGTTCTCTGCCAAAGTCCAGCCAGGTCTCAGGACCTGAGACCCAAGTCACATTGGTGATGCAGGCTGAGAGATGCCCTGGCCCTGGTCCCCTTTCAGGAGCCAGACACAGTGTTCATGGAGTTACTGTTCATATCACCAAGGACCAGAAACACCTCCCAATTGGGATCCATTCACACCATGTAATTTCATGCCTCAGTGAAGATATGAACCACCGCTGAGCACAAGCACATGGCTGAGCCTCAGAAACAAAGCTGGATTTTAAAAATCAAGTCTCAGAAGAATACAGATATTATGGCATGATTTCTAGAAGCTAAAAAGTAAGCAAAACTAAACAGTATATTGTTTAGCAGTAAATACATTTTAGCAACATCATCTGTATGAAATGATGTCAATCTACTTAAAACTATACGAAAGCAAAGGAATAATAGACATCAAACTTAGGGATAAGGTTGTACTTGGGGGAAGCAAATGGTGGGGCAGGTAGGGCTGCCCAAGAATGTGACCCAGGAACTTCTGTTCCTGGATCAGGAGGATGATAGCAGAAGGCCATTATGTCATTATACTTTATGTCCCAAATATCACTATACAGCCTTGGGTAAGTACCCAATAACGCAGAGAACAAGATCACACAACACTGATGCAGAGGCCAGCTGTGGCTTTAACATGCATTACCTTTAACAACCAGAACAGCCTTCACACTGCCTGTGAATGCCTGCGGCAGTCAGCTTTTCCACAGTTCTAAAATTCCACTGTGCTGAGATTCTAATATGTGAATTCATGATTTCCGTCACCTGAAGATACTGCACAAGAGGATGAAGTTAAGATTCTGCTGCCCCAAAAGATTTTGCCACTCTCCAGATTCCAAAGGCCCTGTCCCAGAGGATCCCAGAAGGGTGTGTCTGCCTGGCCCCACCAGCCAGTACTGGAGGTCAGATTAAAGTCCCCAGAGGGGCAGGGCTAGGCTTCCCAGGAGAGGCCCTGGTGAGGTCTCCAGGCTGCACTGACAGCCCAGGCCCTCTTCCAAGCTATGCAATGTTCCACCGCTGGGCAGGCCAGACAATCCCAGCTGTTGGGTCTCCCTGACCCTCACACCTCCTGTCCATCTGAGGATTCAAGAGCCAGTTTCCAAACCTCTGCCAACCTCTCCTAGCACTATCCTGGCTTCCTCATTCATTCATTTATTCATCCATCTGTCCTTAAAGGAGGAGCAGACTGGCCTGGTTACGAGTCAGGTTCTGGGCTTAGGTGTAGATACCATCCTGGCTTTCCTGCTAGTAAGTGTCACTGTGGGAAGTCCCAGGCCTCTCAAGCTTTGCCCTTTATCTTCTTGTTGGAAACTGGAATGATCCTGTGCTGAGGACTGGGGAAGTAGATGGCACATGCCATCTGAGATGGACAGGGGCAACCATCTCAGGCAGAGCTGGCTGCATCAGAGCTGGCCTGTGGTCTCCACTTTCCACGTGGCCAACTCTGCTCTTCTTGGCAGCTTTTACACTCTGTGAGCATTGCCCAAGCAGCTGCCCTGTGAGCAAGGGGCAGTGAGGAATCACAGTCCTCAGGAAGAGGGTGGCCCAAGTCAGCAAACCCCTGAGGGTTGGAGATGGGTGGGGGCACAGCTCCTCCAATGCTGAGGCTGCCCCAGTGCAAGGCAGAAGTGGGGCTGGACAGTTGGTGAAGGCTTCCTGCAGGATGCACGAAACAGCAGAGCCTAGAAACTTCAACCATGCCCTGCAGGATAGAGGACTTAGTCGCAGCCAGCACAAAGGCCATACCCTCAGGCTCCCTCACACACTCCCAGGGTTCTCTCTTTCTTCTCTGCCCTCCCTGTCCCCCAAAGTTGCTCTTGGACTCTAATCTCCACCTGGCACCCAGGCTGGAAACACAGCCCCTTGGACACACAGAGTAGTTCCCTGTTCCACCTGTGGGCCCAGCCTGGGCCACTGCCGAGTCAAGCAGCAGGCTCCTGGCACTGCAGACTGTCTTGACCCTGTTCACAAGATACACAGGACACACGAGTCTCAGACAGGCCTTAGGAACAGGTTGGAGAGGGGTTCTGAGAAGCTGGGGGAGCTAGTGTTCTCAGAAGCTTTCAGGGAGGAAGCAGGCTGGGAAGTACTATGTGCTCAAGTGGTGTCTTCCCTCAGACTGACCCACAAATAGCACCAGGTCATTCCCCACCTTGGGGTACAGAGGCTGGCCCTACACTCCTGTGTCTGACATTGCCTATGGGCTTCTGCCAGCCAAGGCCACTTAAAGACGAAGGTGCAAATGCAAGCCTGGATATCTTACTTTTGCCTGCCTGCCTGCCTGCCTGCCTTCTTTCCTTCTTTCCTTCCTTCCTTCCTTCCTTCCTTCCTTCCTTCCTTCTTTCCTTCCTTCCTTTCTTTCCTTCTTTTCCTTCCTTCCGTCCTTCTTTCCTTCTGTCCTTCTGTCCCTCCGTCCTTCCTTCCTTTCTTCCTTCCTTTTTATAGTTCTGGGTATTGAATCCAGGCCCTTCCCACTGAGCTACATCCCTAGTCTTTTTCATTTCTTGAAACAGAATCTTATTAAATTGCCAGGGCTGGCCTCAAACTCAAAATCCTCCTGCTTCAATCTCCTCTAGTAGCTGAAATTACAGGCATCCATCACCACACCCAGTCCCCAGGCCCTTTTCCAAGCACATAGCTGTGGCCCTAAGCCAGAAGAGAGGGAACAGTCCCCAGTTGTGGCCCTGATGGGTGGCAGAAGCAGTACTCCTTGATGAAGCTTCCTGATGCAGTTAAACCCTGACCACAGACACTCCTTTTGCTTGTTTTTCCTCAGAACAATTTGAACTGTCCTGTAGACAGCAGCATTAATGAACCCTCACTGGATTACCTGAAGCAGGTACTGAGTACCAGAAGGGTTGGAGGGCACCAAGACATGGCCCCAGAAACTTACAGATGTGGAAGGAGGCCATGACCAGGAGCACACTACATGGCATGCAGAGGTGACCCAGCTGGGTCAGCTCAGCACATGCAAAGCTGGGGCACCTCCCCTAGCCAATGCTGGGAGACTGACTTGGATCCATGAAGAGCACCCAGTACACTGAAGATGGCCAGGGAATGAGTGTCTTTCCCTTCCCAGGGCCCTGAGGGTGATGGGAGTGAATCACTGCTCCCTAGGCCTGAGTTCTAACCAGCAGAGATGAGGGGACAGATGGACCAAAATTAGAGTAGCCTCCATGGTGGGAGCCTCCAGAGCAGCAGCCCGTGGTGGGAGCTACCTGCAGTGCTGATGCCCAGACCCAAGTCACCTCTACTGGCCACAGTGCCTGGCTGAGGTCCACAATCTATTTAGAAGAAGAGAACACAGAGGCCCAGAACCCATAGAAATCAAGTGACAGCTGGGGTCGGTCCAACCTCTTCCTCAACCCCTTACCTTCCTCTAGCAGTTTCTAGTTCTCTGATACTGACACCTGACCCCAGGCTCCCATGCCTCTACGACCAAAGACAGTGATGGAGAACCTTTTAGAGCTTCCAATGATACAAGCAGCCCACTGTGGCACATGTGGATCTAGAGTGTATGATTACTAAATCAGTCCACTGATTGGTTTGGCATAGTTCTGCCGGGATCAATGATATAATGCTATGATTGAGGGTATTAGGATTAAGGGTGGAAGTGCAACCCACCCTAAAGCCGGGCAATTTGGATGAGATACAAGGGATAGAAAGAGGTTTGCCTACACCTTGCTTGCATCCCTTGCTTACCTTGCTCCTTCTGCCTGTCTGCCATGCCACCCTTCCTTGAATGCAGCTGATTGTGAAAGGAAACCTCTACAAACTGTGAGCCAAATAAACCTTTCTTCCCCTAACTTTGGGTGTTGGGGATTTTGTCTCAGCAACAAGAGAAAAGTAACTAAGATACTATCACCAGCTTGGACCTCTCTGAGCTTGTACTTCATCAGTTAGGGCTGTACCAGGACATGCCAAATCTCCAAAATGCACAATGGAGAAAGGAGAGCTGATTCTTCTTGATTCGGAGGGGCAAGCAGGTGCAGAGAAAAGGCCATGGAGTCCAGGGCCCACTTCATGGCACCGTAAGTGCATGTCCACAAGCAGCTCCAGGCAGCAACAGTGCTTCCAATGAGGGCATGTGCATCTGTCCATCTCTGGGCAGTGATGCCTACCACTTCTGCCTTCTGAGGTGCCAACCCAGCTTTAGGCACCTGGCTGGTGAGAGCTGTGGCTCTTCTCTCTTTAGGCCTCTCTGGCTGGACTGGCTCCTCTGACTGCAAAGCACGCACTTTGAGAGAGGATTTGTTTGATGTCTGGGCAGTTTGTTTGGTTTAATTTTTTTTGTTTTCCCTTTCTGCTGTCAAGAGATAAACAGACCCTGCATCACCCTCCTGAGCAGACCTGGATTAATAATGCACCAGGGGGAAGGACTCGCTGCCTGGCTGTGTGACCAGGCCAAGTCATTGAACCTCTCTGGCTCTCTTTTCTTCTTCTGTAAATGAGGCTAGAGACCCTGCCCTACCCTGAGGCTTGAGGTGGTATGGGTAGAAGTGCTGCACCCCCTGCCAGAGACTTGCAGGTTTCACTTCTTGCTTCAAATGCAGTGAAGGGAGCCAGGAAAGGTCAGCCACAAATGTCAGGCAGCAAGTAAATAACAGCAGGCCTCAACCTGACACTCTAAGCTTTGTTACTTCCTGTAGGCCTTGCCCACACGGACTGCCACTTACCTGCTGTCCTCCCTCCTCTGGGCAGCAGTAACCAGGCCATAGTAGTGACCACAGCACCCAGTCCCCACCTGGCTCCTCTGTGTCCAGGGCAGATCACCTAACCTCCCTCTTCCATTTCTTCTCTAAATTGAGCACCTTCCTGCCTGCCCTGCCTCCCTCAAGGGACAGGTGTGAGTCGGTGAGGATCCATCTGTGCTCCATCAGACCCCGCCTAGGACTGGGAACACACAGAGCCACAGATCAGAGCACAAGCCCAGCCTCTGTGCTATCCCTGGCCATCCCCATGTCCCAGAGGGTGGCATCTAACCCATTACACAGGCAAGGGCTTCAGACTATACAGCCTGCTCCTGGGGATGCGCTGAGGAGGGGACTGGGTGGACCATCTAGCCCAGGCAGGAACTGGACTTAATGTGGAACAGCAAGGGCACTGAGGTTGCTCTGGCTGGACACCTGCCCCACCAGCACTAGGGTGCAACAGCTCCCCTGATGTGACACCAGGAACATCAGTAGTGACAGCAGCAATCACAAAAGTGGGGACAGTGAAGACCATTTCCTGAGTGACAAGCGATGGGTACACCATACACATACTTCACTGACTCCATCAGCCCAGGGCAATGCCCAGTGCAGGGAAGGCATGGCCAGTACTTGGACACATCCCACCAGGCTGGAGGGACCAGCACTGTGCTTGGCCCACTGGCCTCCTGGTGCTGTAGTCTCCTCTGTGCTCTGTGCCTCAGTGATCACTGCAGCATCATGAGTGACCTCCCTGAGTCTCCACCTCTTCTCCTCTAAGTGGCAATGACAATGGTGTCACCCAGGTCTCTCCTGAGAGCCAGGTGGAATGGCATTGCCTGTTGCCAGGGGTGGCCACACCACTGTTGTCATGGATTTCAGAGTGCAAGAGGGATATGAGGACACTACGGCTCCTCCATTCCTGGCTGCCCCAGTCGCCCACGTTCAGACCTTGCCAGACTTAGACTGGACAGAGACGGTGGGGCCAAGCGCAGATGCCTCGCCTTTTCCAGAAGACAGAAATCAATTCCATGCAGCAATTCCTGGCTTTTCATTTAGAGAGCTATAAAACTCTGTGCTTCCCTTTCACCTTTGCTCTTGCTCAGAAAGCACCAGAGAACCACCCACTCTGGCCAGGGAGCCTGCTGGGCGGGCGCAGTCTGGCAGTGTGCTGAGGCTTTTTAATGAGACCGATCCGTATCTGTTTGCAGCAGGTGGGGCCTGGGCCAGCTGAGCTTGGCTGTGTTTTCCAGGCACCAGAGGCTGCAGCTGCCTTCTCCTGCACCGTACAGGGCTGGGCTTCCTGGCAGGAGGCCTTCCCCTCCTCCAACCTCCCAGCTGCCTCCTGGTGCACCTGAAGCAGCCACCAGTCCATTGCCCTGAGTGCCACACCCAGTGGGCCTCCACAAACAGTAACACACTTCTGCATTTCCAGAGGGCTCTGGCCCCTGAGCCCCTCTGTACACAGCAGGCTGGGGTGGGGGCTGCTGTTGGATACCTTCTTCCACCTTTGCACACTCTTCCCTGAGCTGTCCCTCCCCAACACCAGCCTTCCAGAAAAACATTCTTTCCTGCTCTGACTTCCTAGCTTCATAAGAAGTATTGAGGTCTATAGCCTTGGTGGGACCTAGATTTGAATTCTGGTCTTGCCGCCAGCCAGCTGCAACATCAGGGTAAGTCCGAGTCTCTCTCTCAAGTCATTCTCACATCTTCCAAGAGGTACAGTACAGGCCACTGCACAGAGCACAGGCTGGATGAGAATGTGGTAGGGAAGGAGAGTCTCTGGCAAGGTGGCACCATGCCCCAATGGCCCCTGGTGCTGGGGCACTGTGTCCCATGCCCTCCACTGCCCAGCCCTGCCCCAGGGGAAGCTCAGAAGGCCATGCTGGCCCCTATGGTGGGTACTTGACACACCCCCCTGAGCTCATTCCTGGGCCAGCTGCCGGGATGGTATAGAAAGATAGCCCACGCCCACCTAGCAGAGCTTGAGGCTAGCTGCGGAGGCAGGCCTGAACCATCACCAAATGTGAACAGAGGAGGTCATGCAGAGAGGTCTCCAGTGGTTGCCTCCAGGGTAATGAGACCACTATTATCATCACCACCATCACCATCACCCCATCATCACCATCACCATCACCATCACCCCACCATCATCATTACTATCACCACAACCACAACTAGCACTATTACTATCAGTATGATAACCCTCACCACCACCACCAATACTACCACCTTCCCTGTCAACAGCTCATGCTCAGTGCTTTACATATGAGGCATTAGTGGTATTATATTTTACAGAAGAGGAAAATGAGATGCACAGTAATTAAACAATGTCCTCAGAGTTACTCACAACTAGTTATTGGCCAAGCTGGAATTAGGACCCAGTTCTGTCTGACTCCGGGGACAGTCCTCATTTGTTAAATAAACACTTTCCGAAGAAGGGGGCCCTTCTAGTGAAGGAGGACAAGATGCCAGGGCTGCTTCCAAGGTCCTCTCTGTTGCTCTGGGCCACAGGTACTGTAGGGAAAACAGGCTCATTTGCATGCAATTTGCATACAGCTGCTGAAAATGAACCCGATTCCCCACCACTTCAAAACTGCATTGTTTCTGCCTTGAAAAGGAGCTTCCCACACACACACATACCCTTCCCTCTACACAGTCACCCTGCCTGGGGTGGTGTCCCTATATCACCTCTCTGCAGGAGGCAAGTTCAGCCCACACTTCAGAGATGACCTTGGACAGGGACCTCCTCTCTCTGGGCCCAGCCTCCCCGCCTACAGCAGTGTTTAGCAGAAATCATGCAAACATGGGGAGGAGAACAGGAAGTCTCTTGCAGGGTGATTCTAAGGAGCACCACCTAGGTGAGCAGAGCTGTCCACAAGCCTGAGGTCCCCTAGACAGCTGTCACCATGGGCCTGAGTACCTGGGCAGAGCAGGAGGCCAGGAGCTGCCTCTTGGAGCTGCCAGGCATCTGCCTGGCTCTATCCTCCCCAGGCAGCCTCTGGGAGCTCTGTCCCCGCTAGGTCCCCACTTTCAGGGAGGTGACCTGATCCTTCCACCTCCCCTCTCTAGGAGGGCTTTCCAAATTATCTAGGCCATATTGATTTATCTTCCATCCTCTGGCTCACAGTGCTGGCATCTGTGTAGCCACTCTGTGGCAGCCTCTAATGAGCCTCAAGGACACCCCCTGAGCCCAGTCCATAAAGCAAGAATGTCACAGTCAGCCACTCACACTGCTACCACTATCCACTCCAGCCTGGTTACCAGAGCCCAAGGAAGCAGCCATTTGCTTGGACAGCACAGCAGGGAGGACACAGGTGAGGGTCAGCAGGCTCCCACCGGCTCCAAGCCAAAGCACATCTCTTTGAGCAGAAGTTCCTTCCGGGACCAAGGCAGGTGGTAGCCTCTGTCTGGGCAGTGGGAAGCAGAGAGGCACTACACTTTCCACACATCCCTCTCTCAGCCGTGGGTCCCAGCCACCTGCAAAAGTTAGAAGTTTTATGTCTTCACCTCAGAGGCCCCAGAGCCCACCCAGCTCAGAGCCCAGGAGACCTCAGAGACGGCACAGCACAGGGTTGAGGTGTTCCATGGTGGCCACAGGCCCAATACACCTGATACCTGACCCTGCTCACATCCCGGGGACAGAGGAGCTTCTCACACCACCTCAAAACCCATGCTGCAGCCATGCTAGGTGATGGAGCCCTACCCAGTCATGGAAACGGAGCTAAGGCACAGCCAGCCTTGAATCCAGTCCTGAGTCCAAAGTCCAGTGCCTGAGTCCAAAGAAGCTCCTAAATAGCTAAGGATATTCTGAGATGGAGTAGTAAGACTGAGCTCAGCAGCGGGGCTTGTCATATACTCTGAATTTTGGGCTCCTGGGGCAGGAGAGGGACAACTCTGGCAGACTCTTTCCCAGCACTGAGAGCCTGGTATTTATTAAACATAGGCAGACTGATTTACATCTTTGCCTGGGGTTATTGTTTTGCTCTGTATTCTCTCAGAGGAGAAGTGGTCAAGTGGACACTGCTGGGGACCTTTACAGTCAGGAAAAGGCCCAGCTTGGGGGCCCAAGCCTATAGAGACTGAGTTCAGACAGGGCCACCTCCCTGCCCCCCACATGCCAACAAGCTGTCCTTTATAACGCCTGAAAACACAATTCACATTTACATTTCTCAGCAGTCTGGGGAAAGAATCTATAACAATCAGATCATGAAAATGAGATACTCCAGTGTTTTCTACACCCTGGGACATCACGCGCAACTCAGGCCCCAGTAAAATCCAGTTGCTGTTTATTTAACCTGTTTGGCCTCCAAATTAAAAGGCAGCTGCCTCCACCCCAACACACACTCACCTCCCCCAGGCATGTTCGCACATGGTTTGCAGCCCTGGGCTCAGCTCCTGGCCCTTTTTCAAGGGTCCTGCCTACATCCTGCCTTGGATGTGGCCACTCCTGGCACTAAGCATTAAAATATGGAGTTGCTAAGAATGTCATTACAGGATTCTGGAAGGAGACTTGGTCCCATGCCTTCCCCTGGGGCACCATGGATGAATCACTGCAAACCCTGCAGGTTGTTGTGGGAAGAGACTTGGCCTTCAGGGCAGTTGCCTTGGGGCAACTGGATCAAGGCTATACACACCTTCCCATCCAGGGCCCTGCCAGGCCAGGTGCCCTCCTTGCAGAGGCCCAGGCACCTCACCACCCACATTCCGAACTGCTTCCATTTGGGTATGGCTCACACACACAGGCTTCTTCTCCCCATGCCTCTGCTCCTCCCACTCCAGTGTAGCTCAGTTATCCCTTTCTTTAAGAAGCCTCCCTTGATTCCCTGCAGCCAGTGGAGAGCTCCCTCCTCAGGCCTGTGCAGTCCTGGACCAGTGCCAGGTCACTGACAGCTACCCCAAAAGAGTGTGTGATATTTCAACCTGGTCCAAACCCCCAAATTTATTATAGAGAAGAAAATGGACAATGTCACAATGACTGTAGAACAACTAGTTCAGAGCCTGGGAGGGATAGAAGCTCAGGAGCCCAGAGAGGAGGAGGAAAGAAAAAGAGGGAGAGAGGATGGTTAACACTTGTAGAGCGCTCTGCAAGTCCAAGGGTCATGCCCTTGAAGGGTGTCATGGAACCCTGGCCCATTCTGCTCTCCCCCTCTCTCTGCTTCCTGTTGACCATGAGGTAAGCCACTTTACTACACCATGAACTCCCCACCACAATGTCCTGTCTCACAGAGGCCCAGAAGCAACAGAGCTATGTGACCATGGATTGAAACCTCCAAAACTGGGAGCTGAAATAAACCTTCCTCCTTAGGTTGTTCATCTCAGGTATTTTATCTCAGGGACAAAAAAGCTAACATAGGACACTGGCACCAGGAATGGGGGGATTGCTGTAACTATATCTGATGATGTGGCTCAGAAGCCCTTGGAACTGGTTTGCAGGAAGAGTTTGGAAAGGTTTGGAGGTGCTGGCTGGAGAAGCAGCTCTAGACTGCTGTAAACAGAGCTTGATGAGTGATTCTGATGGGTGCTCAGAATACCAGAATGTTGATAGGAATGTGGGGAGTAAAGACTGGCTTATGAGCTTTCATATGGGAACAATGATTCTGCTGGGAATTGCACTACAGGCCATTTGTGTTACATTCTGACAAAAAACAAAAACAAAATTTGCCTACATTTGGTGCATGCCCTAAGACTTTGTGGGAGACTAAATTTAATCCTGATAAACTAATAATTGGGCAGAGGAAATCTCAAGGCAGCATAGCATTCAGGCTGTGGCACTGATATTGTTGGCTGCTTTTAGCCCGATTTACAGTAAGAATTTAAAAAACAGAGCAGAAAGAGTTTGCAGCTTGGCTAGAAAAAAAGCTCATGTGAAGTTGGGCCCAATGAAGGTAGATGCTATTAAAAGAAGTCAAGTACTTTGTACTGGGACCATAGGAAAGCTAGACCCCACCAATTGTAGGATCAAGGATGTAAAATTGCTAACTCATTTGAAGGACTTGTGTTTGAGAAAAGAGAGCTAGGGGTCCCTGTTCCCACAGGGCCTACTAGGGAATTGGTTTCCTAGGATTCACGTCCTTGTGATCAGCCATCCAAGCATTCCAAAGCCACTGCAGCCATGGTCCAACGGGGCTTGGCTAGTGCTGCCACTAGTGGCAGGCTTGCACCCAAATTTTATAGAAAGGCCTGGGAGGCCAGACAATATGGGCCAAAGTCAGAAACCCTGTGGGCAACACCTGATAGGCTCATGTACAAAGCCATGAGAGTGAAGCTGAAGATACTGCGGAGACTCCAGGAAGTTAGAGATGTCAGGCATACAGAGTACCAGCGAAGAAAAGCTGCAGGCAGCAAGAAGAGCCAGCCCAAGATAGAAGTCATGTGGGCTGCAACCAACAAGACTATAGGAGTGGGGCTACCCAAGATCTTTGGAGCTCACATCACATTACTGTGTGCTCTGGATTTCATACATGGACCTACAGGATGTAATGTTTGTCCTTCTGGATTTCAGTCCTTGGTCCCATTCTTCTTTAATATTCTCCTATTCTACTGTTTTGGAATGGGAATGTTTACCTTGGGCCAGTATGCTAGAAGTATGTAGCTTGTTTGTATTTTTGATTTTTGCATTTTTATTTATGAGGTGCACAACTAAGAGTTTGCCCTGCATCTCAGGGGAGACTTTTGACTTTTGAGTAAGGATGAAATTAAGACTATAGGAACTCTTGGAGATAGACTAAGGCATTTTGCCTTGCAAGATGGGCATTAAGTCTTTGGAGGCCAGAAATCCCCCAGACTCATATCCCCCAGACTCATATGCTGAAGACTTGGTTCCTTGGTGGTAGCACACTGTGAACTGGTAGAAATTTTAGGAGGTGGGGCCCACCTGGAGTAAGTAGATCACTGGGGGCATGCCCTTCAAGGCTATAATAGGATCTTTACCCCTTCCACCTTCTCTCTCTTTCTGCCTCCTATCTGCTATAATGTGAGCTGCTTTGATCCACCAAATGGTCCTCACCATGACATTCTGCCTCACCGCAACCACAGAAGCAATGGAACCATCTAACTATGGACTAAAACCTCTGAAATCATGAGCAAAAATAAACCTTTCCCCCTGTAAGTTATTCACCCCAGGTATTTTATCAATGTCGAAAGAACACAAAATGTTCTTTTTTGCTACTAATCTGACAATCCTTGATTTTTAATGGGCTCTTTAATCTATCTGCATAAATTTTTTGGACAGTTATTGCTTTTTAGAAAACTTTGCTTTCTATTCATTCTATATTTTTCTTCTACATTGCTTCTCCTTTTTGTTGCTTTTTACCCTTTCCATTTTTTTTTAATTTAGTGAGAATTTTTGTTTAATTATATTCTTATTCCATTTTTACTAGCTGGAAATTACATATACTAATGTTATTCTTTTAGAAGCTATCTTTGCCTTAAATTTTTATTGTTATTTTTTTCTACTGTGTTTGTGTGTAGTTCTATGAAATTTTACCACATAGGGAGATTCATATAACCACCACCACAGTTAAGATACAAAACTGTCCCACCATCACAAGGACGTCCTTGTGCAGCCTTCATAGTCCAACCCTCTCCATTTCCTGGTCTTGCAGATAATTTCTACTGTTGTCTAGTTGCTGTTCTGTCCTTTCTAAAAATTTAACCCCACAAATTAGACATTCTACTAATTATGAACATTTTCTTCCTTAATAGGTATTGGATTTACCTACCTATTTGCAGGTCTCTTGGTCACTCTTCTTGCATCACAGATCCTCCTTGGATTAGTTCCTTACCCAGCAGTCCATTCTTTAGACAATCTTTTGTGAAAATCTCTTGGTAGTAAATTATTGCAGTTCTTACTTTACAAAATGTCTGCATTTCATTTTGTCCTTGAAGAAAGTTTCATCGGTTGCAGAATTAAAAGTAATCAGTGACTCTTTCTCAGTGCTTTTATAGGCATCACTCTTTCCTGGCTTGTGCTGTTGATGTAAAGTGAGCTGTCAGCAAACTGCCATCTTTTTCCTTCCTTCTCTCCTTATGGAGTTCCAATTTCCTCAGGACATGTCTGGATGCAGGTCTTTCCTGTGATTCTGTGCAGCCTACCTCATGTTTCGTGTGTCTGTGTAGTCATGGATTTCATTGTCACACGCTGCCTTTCCTCCATCCATCATATTCTTCCAGGACTCACATTAGGAGTATGCTGGATTTCTGATAACTCTCCACATTTTTTCATCTCTGTCATAGTTTCTATATTTTCTCTCTCTGCAATATTGCCATTTCCTTAGACATTTTCCCATTGGGTCATTCTTACTTTATTATGCCCAATATGCTGCTTAACCCATCTACTATACATTGACTATGGATAGTGTCCTCCCAAGGCCCATGTACTAACAGCTCAGTCACAGGATGGTGCTATGTGAGGTGGTGGAAAGTAAAGGAGGCAGGGATCAGTGGAAAGTCCTCAGACCACTGAGAGTGTGTCCTCAAAGGGGGCCCCAGGACCACAGTTTCTTCTTGTTTCTTGCCTGAAGTGAAAGGTTTGCTCTGGCACAGGCTCCTGCTATAATGTGCTACCTCACCAAAAGTCCAAAGTCATAGGGCCCCTTAATCAAGAACTGGAACTCCAAAATCAAAATAACCACTTTCTTTTTGTAAGTTAATTACCTTGGCCTTTTTTTTATAGTGACAGCTGACTAATACACCCTTCCATCAAGTTCCTTATTCGTAAAGGCTGTATTACATCTTTCCGGATGTGCCTGATCACTTCCGATCATCTCTTAGAGCCCATTTTTGTGATTCATGCTTTTTTTTTTAATTTCGTTAAAAAAATACTATGTATCTGATCAATTAAAATGTCTGAAGTCCTTTGGAACTAACACTGTTGTTTTGTGATTTTGGCTATTGATGGTTCTTTCTCCTGAGTGTCACTCAGTGGCTGCTCCATCACAGTGATTTCTGATGGGTTTCACATGGTTCTCATTCTGTGGGTGTCTCTCTGCTGGGATACTGGTCCCCACAAACCTGACTGCCTTTAGTCTCATGGTATTTGCCTCCCCTCTGCTTCCCACTCCAGCACTCTGGATGGAGGAGGAAAGAAGAGTTGGGGGCAAAAGCTTGCCTACCTTGTTTATGCCTTATAAACCTACAAACACTTGAAAGCACATTCTTTCCATATTGAACTGTTCTATAATGGATAGTCCTTCAGATCTGCCCAATTTCCAGCTTTCCTGAGGACCCTCAAGAGCAGGTATCCTCTTCTCTTTCATTCAGATGGATTAGGCACATTGGAAATGCCCTTACTCACAGGGAGGGCAGCACAATATAGGGAAATGGCATGGACTTGGCCCCCAGAAACCTGGTTCCACCCCATCTGCAAAAATCCTCCAACCTGGACATCACACTCTACCCACCCACCACTGCCCTAGGTGTTACTGCTGCCCAAATAGGGCACCTGGCAAGGTGGCCTGGACTCTCCCAGCTCCAAGGGAATTCATCCGCCCCACCCTAGTTTGTCTTCTGAAATACACTGCAGAGGCCCCACAACCAGACTCCCTTACAGGAACACAGGGATATCACCTATGTGGTCACTGAGGCCTCTGGGTGTCTCAGGTCAGGACCTTTTCTCTCTTTGCCCCCACTGGGCCCTCCTACAGCACATTGTGCTGCTGGCCTGGGCATTCCCTGCTCCTAGACCCTCCTTAGCTCCTACACAGTAGCCCACTCTCCTCCTTTGGGGCCTGTCTCTGCCCCCAGATGGGAACCCTCTGAGCCCTGCCCATGCCCCCTGCCCTCCCAGGTCACAGTTCCAAGGAGCTCTGACACTGCAGAATTTCAGTCAGCCCCATGTTGAGCAAATCTTCAACCTAGAGCTACATACTCACTTGGCATCACAGCTTGGCTCCATGGGTCCTCGCTCCAGGACAGTCACACTGATCCCACCAGCCTCTTAGCAACTTCCCCTGTACTCCAGTCCTTCATCCTCCTGGGAGACAGAATGCAGGAAGTGCAGACTGTGAGCTGGACTGCACCACATAACACACTTGCCCACACCACTCTTCCCTCAAAAACACAAATGTGATGACTCTAACTCAGCCAAGATCCTGTGTCCTTCCCAGAGTGCCCACAGCTCCAGGCCTGAGGTAGCACCCCGTACCCTTGGCTCTACTTCCACCACCAGCACCAGGCACAGAGGCCATACACCAACTCTCCCCGGTGCTGCCTGCTGCTCCATACTTATCTACCCTCCTGACCTTGCCTGGTCTCAGCGGCCAGGTGGCTGGGGCCCTGACAAGACGGCAAAGAGCTCACAGCGCCATGAGGGCAGACAGACCAAAACCACCTCTTCTGCCCTGAACTCAGAGCCTGCTCCTCAGCCATGAAGCAGACATGATGGAGCCATCTTCTCCAGCTTTGCCCTTAATATCCTCTCTGCCTGGGAGACCTCTGGCTTCTCCTTCCCCATCTGACTGCCGATTGCAATGATTTATGCCAAGCTCCTTTTAAGGATCCCCCACCCCACCCCCCGCAGTACTAAGAATTGAACCTGGGGCATTCATGCTGAGCTACATCCCCAGATCTTTTTTTTGAGACAGAGTCCTGCTAAGTCACAGTTGCACAGGCTGGGCTCAAACTTGTGATCTTCATTCTTCAGCCTCCCAGAACGCTAAGATTACAGGCATGAGCCACCCTGCCCAACTTGCTTGTAAGGATTCTACTGGAATGTCCCTTCTTCAGGGAAGCATCCCCAACCCACCAGAAGACCTGTGGCCAACCTGTGGCCACCTTTTTTTTTCTATTTGCCCTCTTTTTTGAGTGGAAAAATTATTGTGTGGGACTGCATACCAAATATATAATACAGTACAGTTAATGTATATAACATTTTTATACTTTTATTATAACATTTTAAAAAATGGGAGAAAAAGTGGGCCACAGGTTAGACACATCAGTTCTAGGACACAAGCACCCCAGCTCTGTTGACTCCTCAAGTTCAGCAGACAGCTAGGTGCCTAGCCTACCATCAAGCTCCTTCCCTAATTTTGTTACAGAATCTCCACTGGGGGCTAAAAACATAAAGATATTTCCCAGCTTCTACTGTAACTAATTGTGGGCAGCTAACTTCCAGCAAACCAGGCTGAGACTAGAGCAAAGACATCCGCCAAGGGAGTGAGCACGCTGCTGCTCATTCCTTCCCTGCCTCCTGCTACCTGGAACATGAATGTGATGGTAAGAGCCCTGAAGCCATCTGGGACCATAAGAAACACAGTAGAGGAGGGAGCTGAAGCCACTTGAGTTTCTGGGGCCATAGAGCCATCCTGCCAACTATCACTGTCAATCTCCAGGTTTCCTTTATATAAAAGCCATCATGCCTATTTTCTCTGTGACAAACTTCTCCGGGTCTTCTGTCAAATGTTAAACTGAGTTTTAACTTTTGCCAAATACGAACTGATTTGCTTAGTATGCATTCTCTGCAGCACACTTTGAGCTCTGAGAGGAGGACAGGCCTCTCATCTGCCCCAGTCACTTCTGTGTCCTCAGCACCTAGCACAGGCCCCAGCCCAGAGGATGTTTCCCAAGACACCACATGGTGGCCCATGGTCAGGGCTCAAGGTCAGTGCTCAGTGAGTGACCACGACTGGGTTCTAGTGTGTGATTAGGGTGAAGGCTCAATGTGTAACGCTGGTTAGGACATAGTGTGGGACTGGGATCAGGGTTATGCCTGGAATTAGAGTAGGGGTGTGTCCAGGCTAAGCCTGTAACACTCGTAAGTGCTTATTGCTACAAGTGAGGTAAATGTCGCCATGGTGGGTGTGTTCAGGGCACAGGACCCAGACTGAAGATTCACAAAGGCTTTGCAGAGGTACTGGCATGGAGACTGACCCATGCAGGATGAAAGACTGACCTTACTGAGGAGCGCCATCTAAGAAGGGGACACAGTGCAGAACAAACTGCATCACTTATGCCCAGTGGGGGAGGCACTGGAAGTGGCCAGGCCATGCTGCAGAGGCAGTTAAATGTGGGGCCACAAGGCCGGGTTCCTTCACAGACACAATTACTGACACACTGCCTGCCCCATGAACCACAAATCAAGGAGAAGATCCCTCCCACTTGTCTCTGGGATATTGTGGCCTTGGCCCTGGCTGGCTGGGTCAGTATCCTGAGAACACTGGGACCAGATACTGCATGTTCAGATAAGCTCTTCATTTGCTGCTTCTTCCACGGGTCACTGGATCCCCAGGGCACACTGAGACCCCAGTGGCCACACCTGGCTCCTACCTACCCTCTCCTACTGCTTCCTTAAGGTCACCCAAACTGTGTGGCGACAGACTGTGCCTACAAGATAGGGAGAGGAAATGGTTCCACCCACAGAGGGAGCTCTCAGTCAAAGGAGGTGATGGGTAGGAAGGACCTGAAGCTCAAGATGCCTCACAGAAGGCTGAAGGCAGAGGCACGGTCACCAGAGCAAGGCAGGTCCAGTGCACTCACCAGTCATCACTATCATCACCAGCAGCACCACTGCTTTTTATGCTGTTGTTTTATGCTTATGAAAGACAAAATGCAATAAAACACAAAAACAAACAAAAACCCTACACTTTTGCAAGAAAAATCAACAGGTACAAAGTAGTACCCTATCCCATACCAAGTAATATGATTTGTGTATTTGTAACATAAATAAAAAATTGGAGGGAAATAACTCCAGATTCATGGACATTGCTCCTGTGGGCCAGAATCAAGGAAGACACAGGGCCTCAGGCCCTCTGAGTGAGGACACCTAGAAGGAAGGGCAGGGGCCACTCCACATCACACTCAGGCCTTCTTAGCAGCCGGCTGAGCCACCATTTCTGGAGCCCGAAGGGCCTACTGCTTACCTCCCACCGCCTGTCCATCTGGCTCCAGGCAGCAAGAGTGGGGGGGATGGGAGTGAGAAGTTTGGCTCGAATATCCCTCTGCCTCCTCCAATGGTGTCATCCTTGAGTAGACCTTGGCCTCAGTGTGCCTGCAGGTTACCACACTCACAGGAAGGCCAGGAATGGCAGGGCACCTCCGGGAGATGTCCTGTGTGAACCTTCTAGCCTCTGGAATCTGAGCAGTCCTGGCTCCCTGGAGGCCTGGTTCTCTGCTAATTTTCCCTGCCCAGCACACAGCAGGGGCTAGAGGCCTTGCCCTGCCCTTGCTCAGCCAGTGAGTCAACCAGGCCAGTCCTGTATCTCCTCTATTTTCAGGATCATCCCTGAGAAATCCTCCAGGCCTGGGTGGGTGCCCTGGGGGCTGCCCCAGGGCCTCTGGCAGGTCTGTGGGCTGCACTACCACCAGCAGCACTGTCTAGGATGGAGGGTGAGGCTTCCTGGGCTGGGTGAGCAGCCACCAGCTGCTCCAGGGTCCAGCTGAGAACCTCAACACCATCAGCCAGACGCTGGCTCTGCTCAGCCAGTTGCTGCTGAAGTAGGTTCTGCTGGGCCATCAGCACACTCTGCCACTGTGACAAGGAGGCCAGCAGGCACCCTGCTGCCAGGGGGAGTCCAACAGCCGCTGCTCAAACAAATGCCTCAGGAGTTGCCCCTGGGGTTCTCCTGGAGGATGGAGGCAGTGCAGGCCCTGGTGCAAAGGGTAAGGAGGGCCCGAAGTTAAATGCAGCAGTAGGAGGCACCGACAGGGGGAAGGAAGGTGGGGAGGGTGAGAAGATGGGCAGGTGGGAGACTCCTGCTAAGTCCAGAGGGTCAGGTTCAGGTGAGCTGGGCCCATCCAGGGTCCACAGGCAGCCACAGGCAGTTGGGGGCCTCATCCTCCTTGTCAGCTAAGAGGAAGACAGGGAAACATCAGTCTGAGCTGCCACAACCAGGCAACACTGGGTGCAGATGGGTGGGGGTGGGGCCGGTGGACACAGGAGGCCCTTGCACTGCAGCTGCTGAGGGCATGCTCCCCATCTGGGAGACCAGGGAGCAAAGATTCATGAGGTGAAGGAATCAGCTGTAGTAATGCTAGGACTGGTTCACAGCCCAAAGCAAACATTACCATCACAGCACCACCTCAGGTTCACCCACCTGCCATCTAGTCACCTGTTCCTCTTCTATTCACCCAGTGGGCCATTTATCTACCCACCATTCTGTCTGTCCATCTGTCTATTTGTCTATATATACATTTCCTTGAGTCTCCAATTCCACTTGTCCATCTGTCCACCCATTTGTTCATCAATTATCTAAGCAGCCTCCATCCATCCATTCCTTTTCTTCCATCTCCTTCCTTCCACTTATCCACCTACCCACCATGCAATCATCCCCATACTTATCCAAGCCTTTCTGTCCATCCATACACACATCTATTTACCATCTATCTGTGCTTCTGTCCTCCACCCCTTCCCTCCATCCTTCCATCTACTCATCCATCTTTCCAATTAAGTCTTCATCCACACAGCCATCTGTCTATCCACTTGTCTGCTAGGTACTGTCCATCTATGCACCCCTCCAAGGAGATGTTCCAGGAGGAAGAGGGGCCAAACTTCCCCAGGGGTGCAGGAAGATCCCTGCTTGTGGGACCCTGCAGACTTAGGTCCTAAACCAGCTCTGCTTGGTCTGCAGAGCTATGTGACTCTAGAAAGACTCTTCCTTGAGTCTTCAATTCCTAATGCGTACACAAAAGGTCTGAAGCCTGGGATCTCTCCAGGTGCGGAGGACAGGTCAGCAAATGCCCCTTCCTGACGTTTGTGGAAGCCCCAAACTCATGGGGGCAGGAGGACACTGGTGGTGACTTCTGACAGGCCATTTCCCACACTGAGCCCCATTTCTCATCTATTAATACGGGACATTTCCTGCTTTGCACAAAAAATAAGACAATAACAGTGTCACCCAGAGCTAGCCACATTCCCCCTGGGAACATAGCAAGTAGGGTTCGTGGGCATAAGGGAGGCCCAGGTGCTGCCACTGCTGCTTCTTCCTCCTCCTCTTGTTGTCCTGACTCCTACCCCTCCTCCTTCCTGTCAAATCCATCCTTCTGGCCAAGTGGTCCCGAGGTGCTCGGGGAGGACATCCTCCTGTCACACATAGGCACTGAGCTTTTCTGCTGTGCAGCCTTGTTCAGCCATGGCAGCTGCCACTTTGACCCCAGGGAGGCTCTGGCCAGCCTTGGGGGAGGCCTAGGTGGAGTTCCAGCTGCTGTACACACACCAGAAGGTGGGGGATCATGGGCTAGGCAGAAGGAGCCCTGAGTATCAGAAACCCAACCTGCTTCTGCTCACCCTGTAGATGAGCCTTGGCATGAGCTCCCAGGCAGGCACTCACCAGCTCTCAGGAGAGGCCACCCTCAGCCACCCTGACCTTGAGTCTGACAGCCACTGATAAAACAAATGGAAGCCAGCGTCGCCTAGCCTCCATGGTCACAGTCTCACACATGCTTGCTGGGTGCCTGCAGCTACCCACCTAGCACAAGGGTCAGCCCTCATCTAGGTCTGCGAGCAGAGAGTCAGAGGCAGCTTGATGGGCACTGCTCCTTCCCACCGTCCCGTCCCTTCTCTTGGAGCATGGCTCTCTTCTCCCTCCTGCCCCAAGGCAACCGAGGATACTATCCAAGTATAAAACTGATTTCCCAAATCCCCCAGAGGATTGAGGGCCTTGTAGCCACCCCTATGTCACCACCGACTCACACAGCTGTCCACACTGATGCTGGTCCATGGCTCCTCCTCTGGTGTCCCCATCTGTGCCCTGCTAGCCTCTCCCAGGGTACATACCCACCCAGGCACCTCAGGCCTCTGTGAACACCCATGGTACCTTACCTCCCTCAGCCCACTGGAATGGATGACTATCCATCCTGACCCAGGGATATAGGCTCTACAAAAGACAGGCTCTGCTTGGGCAAGGCCAGCATGGAGCACAGGCCACAGACAGTAGGTATGACCATAAGAAGGTAACATTACTGGGCTTCCTTTCTGCTGGACCCAGACCCCAAGCCAGGCCATGCCCCGTCAGGCCCCTCATAGTGGCTGCAGGTCAGCAGAAGTCTCAGCGGGGGTCCTCAGATCTTCACTGAGTCCCTTTCACTGAGTTTGCTCTCCCTCCCTAAAAGCCACCCACTGCTCTGAGCACATGGACCCTGGCCCCAGCCTAGGAGCAGACCCAGAGAGGCATAGTGCCATGGTGAATTGCAGGAGGTCCAGCAAGCCCTGGAGGAAGGACAGAGCCAGCCGACCCTTACAGAGAAATGGCCCCCAGTGTGTCCTTAGGGCAGCACAGCCAGCATGGGCCACAGTGCACTTGTCTCCTAGGACACACAGACAAGTCAGTCCTCTGTGGGGGAGATGTTCCCTGTGCCTTGCCAGCCAGCCTCCTCTGTGTCAGCTACAGAGAGCCAGTCACCCACCTCATAGGCTGGGGGAGTGAGGAACCCAAGGGAGAAGGCAGCAGAGAGGGACCCAAGGGAGAGGCAGACAAGAGAGGACAAAGCACTAACCACTATACACAGGCACCACAGAGACCTCAGTGCAGGCCCCTCACTTCCCCTCCCCAACCTGGGCCTAACCCAGCAGCCAGGCTCAGGGAAGACCCCATGGGCATGCCTTTCTACCTGGTCTCCCGGACATGGGAAGGACAAGGAGACAAAGGATGGCTGGCATTCTCACCTTCTCATGACTTACTTGGTGCCCACCAGGAGCTCTCTGGCTGCCTCCGCATCTGCAGTCAAGACAACAGCAGGCAATTACAGGGTGAAGACCTGCCATCTGCCCTGAGGGTGCCCCCAGAGCCCAGCCCCAGGGGAACCCAAGCCCAGGTAAGCAGAGAAGCAGGCAACCTACTTGTCTCTACTCCCATGGGGTTCCTGAGGTCCCTTCCATGTGGGCTTCTAGGGAGGCCCAGTCTCTAGAGGGACAGAGGCCACATAAATGTGGCTCTGGGAGCCACCTGAGGTTCTCCCTCATGTGGCCATGGTCAGTAAGGACAGCAGGGCAGCAGATCTGGGAGTGCTCCTCAGTGGGAGAGGGCTTCTCTAAATCGCCCACCCACAGTGCTCACAACACAGTGTAGGAGCCTGAAGGCCTGTGGAGGCTGAAGCTGGGGACAGAGAGGCTGTCTCAACCATAGGGCACTGCTCCCCAAGATCAGCACCACCTCCAGCCCAGCGGGATTTGCTCTGGGGGCAGGGTGCTCAGACTGGGAGAGCTGCTCCCTATCATGCCACATGGGACCCCTGCTTTGATCAGGTAAACGTGGCCCCATCTCTAGAGACCAGAATGGGGGAGCCATGAGTCCTGCCTTTGAGAAGTGCTCAGGCCTTGCACAGACCCATGGAACCTTGGTCATTTACTTTGCTCCATCTCACCCAGCAAAGGCAAGGGTGTTAGGGCCCAACTGCTATACCTAGGAGGGAAGCCAGGCCCCCTGCAGGGAGTGCCCATGGGGAAGGGATGGAGTGGTGATGGTCTCAGGCCTTCTGGGGGTGAAGCAACCCTCCTCCACTCATGAGAGCAGAGGGCTAGAGCCAATCTCACAGAATCCCATCACATCGAGGCCAGTCAGAGGAGGAGATGGAAGGATGGGGCTTCAGATTGTGTCCACAGCCTGGGGTTAGGAGGTTGGGGGGAGACAAGCCTGCCTCTGCTGCTGTGTACCCTGTGGACCCATGGCAGCAGACCTGCCACACACCTGTCATGGACAGAGGTGGCACAGATCACTGTGGGTGCATGTCACAACACATAGAAAGGCCACAGAGGCCTGGGCTGGCACAGGTGGCACTGGGGAGGCCATACTCCCTAGCCAGGGCCTTTCTTGGCCTCGTGACCACACAACCTAGACCAGGAGAACCTATGGCACACATGCCACAGAGGGCTGTATCATTAAAAGGTTCGCCATCACTGGCCTAGACTACGGCACACACCCTACCCCTGGACTTAGACAAAGCCTGATGCCGGTCTACACCAGACCCTGACCCTGGGGACAAACTGAGCCCCAATTCTACCCCTTGCACACTCCCTTGAAGTAAGTGTGAGACACCTGTGGCCAAGGTCCACCCTAAGAACAGGTGGAACCCAGGCTCCTAGGGCTCCAGACACAGGCTGCAGGCCATGTGCAGGTCAGAGGTGACCTCGGTGGGCCACAGTGCTCCCCAAATTCACACAGTCCTGCCCTGGAAATATCAGACAACCAGACAGCCCAACTTTTCAGCCAGTACCCACCTCAGCCCTGGAGGCTGCCTGATAGGCATGCATTGTCCTACCAGCATGGGGAGGGAGCCATGTAGAGACAAAACCAGGTGATACTCAGCCTGGGCCAATGCCCCTGCCCTGTCTGTAAATTCCAGGTCTGTGGAGTCAGTCTGCAGATCCAAAACCCTGGGCATATCCTTGTATCCTGGGACAGGGGAGACTGGCATGGGAGCTGCCTTCAAGGGGCTCTGAAAAACCCATGGCAGTGCCAGCCTCCAGGGACCAAAGAATATCACTTCAGACATCACCCCTCCCCAGACACATGCCAAGCAGGAACCTCCCCAGAGGAAGTATGCCTCTCAGCAGCCTCAGGACACATGGACCTCCAGAGAAATCCAGTGAACGGCCAACTGGCTGTCTTCATTCCCAGGAGGGGCTCACAGGTACCGTGGATGGAGGGAGATGATCCCAGGCTGAGGGCTCTGGGGCTTAGGCTGATCCACCAGGGTCAGGAGAACCTGTGTTAGCCTCACTGTAGGGCAGGGAACTACAGCACCTTGTGTTTTGCTGACCCTCTGGCAGGATATTTGCAGGAAGGACTCAAACATGCAAGCCATACCAGTGCCACCCTTCACCAGCCCCTGTCAGTCCTATATTACATGCCCACTCTCACCTGAGACCCCTAAATCAGGCTGCCCAATCCCAGAACCCCAGATACAGGGTCCTGCTCCAATGAGAGGCCACAGCAACACCCTAGGAATTCAGGCCTGACTTCCAAGATCTGCAGGTCTTCCTCTTGCCCTAGCCTGACCCCTAGATTGGCAGACAGGCCAAGATCAGTGCCCAGGCAGATCCTGTGCCATGTGTCCTGGCCACGGGCACTATAGTGGAGACCTAGCAGCTATGGTACCAGGGCTCCAAATCCCACCAAGCCACCCACTTGTCCACATGGGTGCCTCAGGAAAGAGCTGGTCCTACTCCTAGGGCTTCACCCAGTGTCCTTCCTGTAGGTTTTGGGGAGAAGCTTGGCTTAGAGTCAGTGTGGTGAGGAGAGGAGCAGCAGCAGGAAGAGACCCAGGAGGAGGGGGAGGAGGCAGCACCAAGCATCTGATCCAGCACCACACATGGGCCAGAGGCATTTCAGACTGCAACAGACACCAGCCAAGAACAGAAACTTTGGGAACAGGTGGTCCCTAAAGTGGGCCTACAGAGGACAAGTCCAAGGACTATAGACTGCAAAAGCATACCTGGGAAGGTCCTAGACAGGGAGTGGTGACCCTGATTCCACCAAGCCCACAGGGATGCTGGGGCAGGGCAGCAGGGATGCTGGGGCAGGGCAGCAGGGATGCTGGGGTGGGGCAGCAGGGGATATTGGGGTGGGTCAGCTGGGCATGCTGGGCCTGGACACTTTCTTGGCTCTGCCCAAATTCCACAGTGGCGGTGATCAACCTACAGGCCACCCCCTGAACTAAGCCATAGTGAAGGCCAGCCTGTGGCCTTACCTTCCCACACAGATACAGCCCAGGCTCCCTCTGTTCCCGGACTGGGTCCAGCTCAGAGGAAGAGAAAAAGTCCTCCTTCCTCCCAGACACAGTCACAGCTCCAAACCCATATTCACCCAGCTCTGCTGCCCTGCATGGGGAAGTAGTCTCGCCCTGCTGGGACCTGGCAGTTGTTAAGACCTGGTGGTCTATGACAGTCATGCCCTGAGCTCTATGTCACAAGCATGCTCGAGAGAGGGCTAATGGACAAGATGGCCAGGCCACAGCCTGGGGCAGAACAGGCCTCCTGGCCACACCACATCAGCTGTGAGACAGCAGAAGTCAAGATGGAACTCAGAGGCTACTCCTTGCCAGGAGCCCTACCTCGCTTAGCTCAGGGCTCTGCATCTGGGAAGCTCTACCTTTGTCTCTGTACCTTGCCCAGCTGTGTGGTTAGAGCTCCTAGGCCCTGCCAGGCACACCTTCAACATCATGGTTCTCACGTCTCCACAGTAACATGGATGCGAGATCCCAGCATTCTATCTACACAGGACAGAGGCATCCCAGTGCCCCACACTAGGTATGCTTGAGATGGCTGCCATGATGGGACCCCTGAGCCCCTCAAGTCTAATCAATCAGTGCCACTACTATAGAATTTGCATTGGCTTCCAAGATTTAGCCCCTATGACTGACATAGGGTCCTTAAGGACCTGGAGGTCCTCTGGCTGCACTGTGCCACAGAAACCCCAGATTGACACTGAGCTCAGGGCCAGGATGAACTACTCCTCTCCCAAGACAGGCTCTTTCTAGAGGCCAAGCCTAGAAATTTCCCCATCTAGCAGAGAGGGGCCAGAAAGGTGACCAGCTATCTTTATAGGCCTCCAGCTCTGCCCTGGAGTCTCACTCTTGGGGAGCCATTCACTTAAAGCTAGCCAGCACTGGAGGCTTGGGTAGTCAATGTACTATCTCTCCTGGGTCCTGGGTGGGGAAGGCCTAGGGAGCAGGCTGTGAGGAGGGCCACTTACTTGGCAGGGGCTCAGTTGCCTGGCCCTCACCTTGGGGGGCTGGGCTGAGAAGGTCTTGACTACCACGCATTGCACAGGTGTGAAGATGAGGCTGGAGGTCAGGCTCTCTACCATCTTCTTGCACACAGCACCCCACAGGTCCCTCCACTTGTGCCTGAGGTCACCTAGGTTGCGACAGCAGTAGCACAGTGCATTCACAGCCTGTAGCATGTGGTTCCGCACTTGGTGCACCCATGCAGGTGTGCCCCGCAGTACCCCAAACAGCAGTGGGTAGTGTTGAACCACCCTTTGTATGAGCACCTCTGTCTCCTGGGGGCTGAAGTTGAGCTTTTGAGTCTTGGTGCAGGAGTGGGCCTCTGGCTGCAGGGGTGTGGAGCCTGGCCCCATACCCTGTAGCAGGGCTACCTCCACTGGCTCGGGGCTGGAGCTCTGCTGGCATGTGACCTTCATGATGCTGGACTCCAGAAAGGCACCAGAGAATAAGCGGGAAGCCAAGTACACAGGTCCATGGCCCTGGTCCTTACAGGTTCTCGCATTAGTGCCCTGCATACAACTGGCCCATACCTACCCTATGGGGGTCCTGGAGTCACAGCCACCCTTGGAGTTAATGCTGGCCTGCCCTCCAGGTGCCATCCCTGCCTGTGTGCAGGTCAGCCCAAGTTTGTCCCTCCTTTCCCTGCAGAACACCGTTCCCACTACGAGATGGCTCAGGCCCAGGTCAGTTCATCACTGGGACTTGAAGGCATCTAGGGTAGAAAAGTTATTGGGCACACTGCACATCCCAGCCCCAACAGTCAGCTCAAGGGCACAACAGTTGCAGTCCCTACTGTGGAAACAGATGGCAGGCAAAAGGGCAGGAGGATGAGGAGACAGGGCAGATCCTGGGGTGGCCATGACAGGTGATGAGGTGGCCCATGAAGAATCATGCAGGGTAATGAACCCGGCAGCTAGAACCTAGGCTCTGGAGGGTGGGTGGGCAGGCTGGCACACAGCTGCCTTCACTCAGGCTCCTGGCATAATTCTCCCCTACCTGGGGGAGCAGAGCCCTGGGGAAGGAGGCCAGCTGACTGCTGAGCTGAGAACACTTGGCTAGAGGGTGGTGGTCATTCCCAGAAATGGGCCCAAATGAGGTATCACACAGTAAGGCCAGAGACAGAAGGGAAACAAACGGGTAGGTGGAGGCCTTTGGGCCCTGGGTACTGATTGCACTGGCCAAAGGCTCTGGGCACCCAAAGCCAGCCTGTTTGTCCTCTGCTGGATACTCCAGGGCCCAAAGCAGGGAGCCACGAGGTCCTGCCCTGCTGGCTCAGCCAGCACTCAGGACTCTTGTGGGGCAGCAGGGAGGAACCACATGCCAGCAAGACCCTCAAAGCCTGCTGCACACCCCGCTCCACAGCAGAACAAGAGCAGTACAGGCAGGGCCCCTGAGGGACTGTTATGGTTTGTGTCTAGATGTCCCCCCAAAGCCTCATGTGGTAAGAGATAGCTGGATCTAGAGTGTGTGGTTACTAAATTGATCCATTGATCAGTTTGGCATTGTTCTGCTGGGATCAAGGATGTGAGACTGAGATTGGGGGTGGAAATGTGGGCCGCCCTGGGGGCAGGTAGCCTAGATAAAAGATACAGGAAGAGGCTAATTAGCTGCTTGTTTGCATTGCTTATTTGCATACATTCCTTGCATTTCCTCACTTTACTTTGCGGTCGGCTGCCAATCTGCCACGCCGCCCCGCCTCAGACCCAACGGACTATAGACTGAAACCTCTGCAGACTGTGAGCTAATAAACCTTTCTTCCCCTAACTTTGGGTGTCGAGTATTCTGTCCCAACAACGAGAGAAAAGTAACTAAAACAGGGACCACATTGCGTAGAGGGTCCCAGTGTTCCTGGTGCTCCTTGGGCTCTGAGCCAGCAAGAAAGCTGCAGCATGTGGAGTCAGAGCTAGACTCAACCCTCAGAGAAAACAGAGCAGTCCCCAGCTGCTTCGCTTCTAAATCTCATGGGCCTAAATGGTTAGGCAGAGGCTCCAACAAAAGCAGGAAGGTTTTCAAAACATCTTTCTCCTTATTGTCCAAATGCAGAGGGCCATTTCCAGGGACCAAAGCTTTTGGGCCTCAGGGAGAGGTGAGAAAGCCCTCCCGAGGGAGCCCACAGGCAACCCACAGACAGGTAGAAGCAAGATTGAGCTCACCCCTTCGCCCCAGTCCTGGCAGTGGATAACCAAGGCACACCAGGCAGGTAGCACACCAGGCAGGTGGGCTGAGGAACTGGCAGGCATGGGCCAGGCTTACCCAGTCACTCTGGCCAGTGTCCCATCTGCTGAGGAACGTCCCTTTCTTGCAGTAGTTGAGGACACCGTGACATGAGCCTCAGCCTCCTGCTCCACACTCATCGGGTGCCTTGTCCCAATTACTCACCACCCAGCTTGACCATGCCCTGGGGTAGACCAGACAGGGCTGCCTGGGACACTTCCACCATGCCTTAGGCCTCACTGGCCCTTCCCATCAAGGGTCCTACCCTAAGGGATAGACTGCCTGGGCCCTCAACTTCACTGTACTACTTGCTCCCAAAGAACAGAGTGGCCTGGGAACAAGGCTTTGAGACCATCTAGGTGTCCCAGTTTCTTTGTGGGTAAGGGACTTTTCAGGATACTGTGCCTTGGTCAGGCCTGCAGGGCCCCCAGCCACTGTCCCACCCCTGCCCCTGCCCCATACCTGTTTCCCAGAGTCACAGAGAAGCTTGAGGCTCAGAGTCATGGGTGGCAGAGCAGAGGCAAGGGGCTTTGGCTCCAAATCCCCAGTGTTCTAGCTGTATCCACCCTCATGCAGGTTAAATCCTCACACTGGGGAGTCCCTGGGTAGGCATAAGGCCTGGGGCTTCAGACTGAGGAGGGAGGGGAATAATGTCTACGCCCAGATCCTACCCTGGGCCTCACTCATCTCCACCCACACCTAGCAGATGGGGGTGGCCCGAGGGTGGAGCAGGTACTCACCGATGCCATCTTGCTCTGGCACCATGGAGGGTTAAGTCCTTGATGATCTGATTCACATCCAGAAAGTCAGTCTGAAGAAACAGGACACAATGCTTTAGGAGCAGAGGCTATAGGTGCAAAGCCAATGGGGGTCCCCTGTGTGGAGAGAGCCCAGACCCAGACAGCCTCTAGTGATCAACTGTCACCTCCTTCCTGTTATCAGAAGAGTTGAGGAGCCAAAAAGCACGAGAGACAGGACAGGGTCTGGACCCTCAGCCTCCTTCCTCCCAGACCAAGGCCCAGGCTTTCCAACCAGCCCAGGGCCAAGAGCTCCTTATGCCCCTAGACATTCACAGCCAAACTTAGGACAGTGTCCCCAGCATGGATGCAGACCTGACAGGGAGAGGCTAGACCGTGTCCAGAGCAGAACATTCTGTCCACACTGCCTGCAGGACCACCACTCCTGTAGGTACTCCATTAGAAGGGTGTTGAGAGATCCAGTGACACCCCAGCCTCTCAGAAAGAGGGATAGTTGGGACACACACTGGAGTCTGCTGTGGACATCCTTGCCTTTCCTGACTGCCACCCACAGAGGGTGGCATCTTCCTGGCTTCTGTGAGGTGAATCAGTTTCCCTATTGCCAGGTCTGGTCACCTGGCACAGGTATCAGCCACGCTAAACTGACATGGCACTGGGCATGTGGCTAGGTTCAAGCCCAGGCTATGGGAATTTACTTGTGCTTGCCAAAACAGGCAAGAAAGGGTGGCCATGGCCCCTGCTCCAGAACACCCATCCATTCCGAAGCTCATTCTGGTGCTAGGATTGATTTCCGCAAGGGTCATTTCACCCCACTGCAAAATATTACAGGGAAATTCATTTTCCTTTTAGGAGTGTTCTGGGAAATGAAGCAATTAGCATGATCTTAAACCGACATGTACTATCAATTGCAATTCAATTACTGGGCTTAAATATGGTGCAGGGTGGGTGGCTCCTCCGTGGGACTCAGCCATAGCAAGGAAGGTGGAGAAGACCATGGGGGCTGGGGTTGTAGCTCAGCAGAGCAGATGGGAAGATGGATACTGGCTGGTTTCTAGGTAGCTAATAACCACTATCCACTCTGGGAGGGGGGGTCCCAACCTAAGGCAGAGATGCCAAAGTCACAAGTCGAAGGATCCTGGCCCAGCTGGCCCCACCTCTACAGACTGCCAGCTTCCTGACCCGGCCCAGCCAGAGATCAGATGCGGAGCCCACAACACACAACCCAGCACACCTCAGCCTGGCCGTGGCTGCATGGGGAATCAGAGACTCAAATGGGGCTTTGTAAGAGTTTCACAAGCAGTAACTCAGTCATCTCCTAATACTACATATGCAGCTCACTCATCATCCCACTTTACAGACAAACTGAGTCATGAAGAGGCTGGCTTTTGTAAGGATATGCAACTACAAAATGTTGGAGCCAGCACCCAAACCCAAGTTTAGGCTGACCATATCCCAGGTTCAGCAGGGTCAGCACTCAAGACCCTTGATCAGTACCCAGACATGGTAGGCTTCCCTCCAGAGAGGACGCAGGCAGTCACTGACAGAGGGAGGCAGACCCTGAAGATAGGTCTGGAGCAGGCCCATCATGAGACCAGAGGAGGGGATCCAGGACAGGCAGCCGGTGCAGATGGGTGTCCCTCTCGTCCCTTGTGGGCTTCAGATACCCCACCCAGCTCTCTACTATCCAGCCATCCATACTTGCAATGCCTGTCCAGACCACAGTAGGGCCTGTCCAGACCACAGTAAGATCTGTCCCCAGCAGGACAGAGGAACTGAGCAGGGCTGCTGCTGGGCTGTCTGCTCTCTGCTAGACTCAGCAGAAAAGGCAAAAGAACAGTGATAACTGTCACTAGGGTGGGCTCAGACATGGAAAGTTCGCTTGTGCCATGGCTAGCACAGGGACCAAGAGACCCCAGGGCTCCAGTGCACTAGGAAGCAGGCAGTGCCTTACTGGGAGGTGATCAGGACTGCACACGGCAAGGGCTTTGACCTTCCAACTGTCAGGGCCACATTCGGGAGTTTCACTTCTTGGCTTTTAGAGATTTTTCTTCTTCTTTTTGAGCTTCCCCTTTACAAGGCCCACCTCTCACATTACTGACCCTGCAGCACTGGGCAGCATGGGGGTCGTCTGCAGGTGCCAAAGCAACTCCAGCCCCACTTCCTCTGGCTTGTCTCTGGCCTGCATTCCCCATTCGGGCCATAATCCCGAAGTGGGGCTCTCTGATCAATGAACAGTACCCATCTGTGACAAACAGGAGCCATAGTCTGTCCAAAAGAAACTCCCAGGGTTCAGAAAGCCCTGACTTGGTGCTCCAGGAAGCAGCTCACTGCAAGGAAGCACCCAGATGTCCCACTAGTTCCCAACTGGGCACTAGTCACCAAGGCAGAGGCCTGACTCCCATGAACAGTAAAGGGTGCGTGCTCCACATAGTACAACAGGACTGTAGCAGGGCATGGCGAACCTGTACTGCAGACCTCTCCTCACCCCACCCGGGGCCACAGTCAGAGGCCAGGGCCCAGTGCTCTTCAGCGATGGTGGCAGCCTCCCACAAGACCTCCAGGTGGCCCAAGTACATCTGCAATACCATACCAGCTGAGCAATGTCTGGCTGCCAAGATGCTCAGGGCTAGGCACTCCCTTGCCCCTGAAGACTTCCCTCTGGGTGCCAAAGGATAGGCCAGCCCTGCCCTCTGCAGGAGTTCCAATGAGAAGAACAGGAAGGTGTTTCCACCTTCCAAGATCACTCACAGTGCTGGGGTTTCCCGGGGTTATGTCTTGCTCATCCTGGAACACAATCCAGGTCTATAGAATGGATTGGGAATGAAGATCTGGACATGACTCTCTACTGGCAGCAGAACTGGTCAGGTGTAGCAGGGGTAGGACCTGAAGCCAGGCAGTCACTGACAGTGTGAGGCAGACCCTGAAGATGGGCCCAGAGAAGAGCCACCATGAGAAGAAAGGAGGGAATCCAGGGCTGGGAGCTAGTATAGACAGGTTTCTCACTAGTTCCCAGGTGGGCACTAGGCACCAGGGGCAGAGGCCTGACTCCTGTGAACAGTTAAGGGATGCACCAAAGATCAGAACCCACCAGGAGCCAAGTGGGGGCCAATTACAGGCAGAAGTCTGCCTTTACTCCTGTTAGAACAGAACGTCAGGGTAAGACCTGAGAAATAGGGGCTATGAAGCCCAAAGCCTTGCTACAGGGATCCTGGGACTAGTGGGGCCAGAGTCCTCTACGGAACTGAGGAGCCCCAGCTGCCTGGCTCATGGGCACAGGTGATGCAGCTGTGCGCCTGGAGAGGGCAGTCAGAGAGCAGGAGAGCAAGGCAGGGCCTTAAAACACCTGAATTTAGTAAATGTTTAAATCATGCAATTATTTTTTGATTGTTTCTAAAACTAGAAGTCACTAACAGCTCTCATGGAGTCTTCTTCCCTTCCTTTGGTGGCACTGAAGACCCACCTTGCACAAGACATAATAAAACCTTGGAGTGAGAGTGTGCGTGTGTGCAGTATATGCTCTTCACTTTTAAGAACAAGAGGGTGAAACACCACTGTGCTTTTCTCCATCAAAAGCAATCTCTTCTTACAGTTAGGGTCTTGGCAACCATTCACCTACAAAGATACCAGTTCTGGTAATGGAATAACCAAATCTTACTGATTTGTATGTTTAGCCACTTATTTATACTCCAACAGCCAGACCCATCATACCCCTGCCATTGGCTGTGTGTGGAAGGTAGGGGAAGGCAGCTGGAGTTAGGCCTGGAGCCTCCAGCCCTTTCCACCTGATAACCCCTCATTCCCTCCTGCACTCCCAGGCCTACCAGGTAGCCATGGCAACAGAGCAGTTGGGGTGCTCAGAGGCTGCACCTGGTCAGGTGACAAGCACTCAGGAGCTCTAGCAGGTGAGCCAGACTTAGTGTAGAAGCAGATTTACGTAGTCGCTCCAGCCAGTGGGCAGAACCAGCTGGGGACACAGTAACCACTTGGTTCCAGCTCAGAGGCTGGACAGTGCTCAGTAGGCCTACAACACACCAGCAGTGGTTCAGGCTCTATGTCCTGCGCTCCACACTAAGAACCCCCAGCGCCCCTAGACTACAACTCTCCCTCCCCAGGGACTCCTGTAATATCAGAGCTCCTGCAAGGCTGGCCTCCCTGCTGGTGGTGTTGGCACCTGCTCTCCTCAAGCTCCGTGTGCTGACCTGCACTGTGACATTAGGGGTTAGGAAGTTGCACAGCTAACTGGGGACCCCCAGGCTCTTACTGCCCACTCCAAGCCCTGATCATCATTCTTGAAGGAAGAGGTTCCACAAGGGTCTCCAGAAGCTACAGGGCAGGCAGGTAGCCTGGTGAAGGAAAGGGATCCCCCACAGACTCCTCCTCCCTGCTGGTCCTCCCAGCTGCTGGTTCTTCTCCAGAGCAGTTCTTCCTAGGCACTAAATCTACCACGGCATTTCCCTTTGGGCCAGCAAAGTCTTCATATTCACCCAATCCTCTCAACAGCCTGAGAAGCTAGTAGTGGTGTCCCCATTGTAGAGAAAACAAACTGAGGCCCTGGGAGGCGACCTGCTCAGGGTCATGTGGCCCAGCACACAACCTGGTCCAGAATCCCACTTCCCCTCCACAGCCAAGAGATATCCACAGCTTGCCAAGACCCTTTCCAAGGGCACAAAAAAGCTTCTTAGGGCCTAGCTGTTATATCTCCTGGCCATAAAAGTCCAGGGCAGCCCCTATGATGCTTTGCCCAGCCCACTAGCCTGGAGCAAGGGCTATGTTCCCCAGCATGGTGGTGACAGGCCAAATCATACCCAGTGTTATGTTAGCATCCAGATGCCCCCTGTCAGCTCTGCCCTGGCCTGTCCATGTGCAACAAAGGACAGTGCAATGCACTCAGTTCCATGGGAATCCTCAGCAGGCAAGCAGTCAGGGCTGGGGAATGGGGGGCACACTGGCCAAGTCCTGGCACCTCCCCTCACAGCAATGGCCCCCCTATCCCATCTCAGCCAAACAGAAAAAACTCATCCAGGCCCCAACCTGGGGACAGAACCGAGTAGCCCAATAGATCAACAAGGAGCTAGGATGGAGGGATGAACTGCTCCAGGTTCTGGAGAAGGCTGAGGTCCCAAACAGGACCGTGGAGGACCTAGGGAACCAAAGCAAGTCAGAGGAGAGGTGAGGACAAGGCAGTGTCTGCAGGAAGGAGTGGCAAGAGAGGGTCTATAGACAGCCTGGTAGAGCTGAGGAAGGCAGCAATGTGGGGACTGACTAGGGGTAACTCCCTTAAGGCCAAGGGCAACTAGAGGGTCTTGAATGTCACACTGAGAGCAGTCCACAGGGATCCCTGTCTGCAAAGTGCCTCACTGCCCTTCAGCTCCAGGGTTCCCTCACTTTTGACAATCCTCATGTTTGACCATCACATAACTACGAAACCACTGGGGCTTGGAGGACAAGGGAGGAATGGCGTGACGGTGCTTGGATCCCACTCATTGATTCTGACTGTGCCAGTATGCTATGTGGTTGCAGGCTCCCCACCTCCTCTCACAGCCCACAGGGTGGGCCTCGGAGGGTTGAGACAGCTACCCTTGCCACCAGCTCGCCACCCTGGCCACCAGCTCACTCCTGGCCAAGCAGAAGAGGTGTGTAGACATCAGCGCACATGAAGTCTGTACAGCTGCAGTGCTCTACGACAGGCCTAGGTGGACAGAGCTGCCTGCCATGGGGAGGAAGAGTGGCACCTAGACATGGCCTAATTGGCACTCAGGTGCCTTTCGCTGAAGCCCATCGGTCTGACTTCCTCCTCACCTATACCCAGTCTTACACTACCCAAACATGATTAAAGCTCACACTCTTAATAATGTGATAAGACAGCCTTTCCATCTCCACAGTCCTGATAGGGCTGCCAGCCAGGAGGCTGTGAGAGCACCAGCACCTCACACCCAGGGTCCTGGGAGTGGGGTGGGGTTTGGGGCTCCCACTGGGATAAGTGCCAGGGAGATTCCCTATGCCAGGAAGCTCAGATGGGCAGCCTTAGACTCAGAGCAACCAAGAGGAGCCCAGAGAGAGAAATGGGCTGACAGTGGGAGGAGGCACAGTACCTGGGGATCCTCCTCCATTGCCTGCCATCCAAGAGACCCACACACAGACCTCAGGCTCAACTCCCACACCTCACTGGGAGGTAAACTGCTGCTAGGCACTATGCGTGAAAGGGACAGGTGCCTGGGTCAGGGTTGTACTGCTGGGGTCCTCTGCCTCATCACTCCCACAAGAGACACTTGCATACTGGGTGGCATACAGCTCCCTAACTCAACCTCACTCACTCAAAGGCCTGTGCAGGATGCCTCAGCTCCAAGGCGCAGCTCTAGCACTGCGTGGAGGCTAAGCAGTCCATGTCTAGGGCAGTAAATGGGCCAGGAATGCCCAGCGAAGGGACTGTTCTCTCACCTGGAATCTCTAAATCCCCACCTGCACTGTGCTATGTCACTGTGGGACCAGCATTATTTTAGCATTTTTTTCAACTCCATTCTTGAACAAGAAATAAAGATGGCAAATCAATGAGAAGAAGCACAGTCACAAGCATGGCTGGACAGACCATCTGAGCCAGAATGGAGGTGTTACAGGGCTGCCCGTTTTCCTCAGACGTGGTGAGAAGCTAGCCCAGGGCAGTGGTGAGGGATAAGAGAAGGCTGTGCAGACAGGACAAGAACGGAGTTCTGACCTCCTCAGTAAGGAAGAGATACTACTCACTGCATCCTGAGCCCATCCCAGAGAACAGAAGCCACAGGTCAGGGCAGACCACCACCCTCAGGGTAAGCACACTGTCATCAGAGGAGGGGGCTGGCCACTGGCACTGGAGAAGACTGACCAATTTTAGGGGTTCACTCAACAAATGTCTTGGAGCAAAGTACTGTAGGCCCAGAGAACCCAGCCATCACACCAAGGGAACAGTGTTCTAGTGAGACCTGCAGATCTGGGCATAGCTCACATCTAGATACTAGAAACTACAGAATGCAATAAGGAATTGTGGGACCTGCAGGACATGTTGAGAAATGTGGGAGCAGGAAAAGCAGCATGAGGATCTCTCTGAGAGACCTCATCTGAGCCCGAGTCTGGGAGACCTGTGGGGAACAGCGATGCCATGACCTGGCTCATCACAGAAGCTGGCACGAGGGCCCTCAGGGCTGGGTCTGCGGGCCATAATGCAGTGTTCCAGAGTTCAGCAGCAGGACACCCACTCAGCATCTAACTAGACCAAGTCCCCTGAGGATCCTCTGAGGCCCCTGGCCTACTGGAAGCCAAGGTACCCCTCGGGTCCTCCGAACAACCCTCAGATGATCTACAGTGTTGTTGACTGGCACATGGGCTGTCTGGGCTGGTGGCCCCTGGGGAAACAGCATTCCTGGACCTGCCCATGTACAGAAGGAATGACCAAGGAAGTGGCAGCTCAAGGTTATCCAGCCACTTAGTACAGACCCGAGCCTAGAGCCAAGTCATGTATCTCAAACCTGGCCATTGTTTTGTCCCATGAGATGATCTGGGGGGAAAAAAAAGAAGGGAAGGAATACTGCATGGGGACATTGGTCCTACTAGGTGGGGGTTCCCACCACACACTCAGCTCTGTACTTCCCCTCACAATATCCAACCCCACACACTATTCGTCACCTCCCACTGCAAATTCCCTTCCATATCCGCTGGGGACTTTGGAATTTACATGATTTTCTACATTCAGAAGTTACCAACATGAGACTTGGGGTCCAAGGGCTCCTCTGTGGTCAGCCTTCAAGGACTTAGCTTAAAGCCTGAAGACAACAGGAAGGTATTGGTGATAGATGAACTATTCAGTGTCCTCATCTGTCCACATCTCTATGTCCACTGAACTCTCCCTCTGGGGCTGATCCATAAGCGCTCCAGACAACTCCAGAGCAACTGGCCCTGCAGGACCTGGGCCTCATGCAAAGTCCTGTGGTCACAGCCACTTGCAAGGGCTCAGCTGGCTGGCTTTCTCCCTCCCTTGCTGGCCCAGGACCTGCTGCAGACTGGGAAATGGTTTTTAAAGGCTGATGACAATTTGCATTTCGGTTTTACTGTTTTCAAAGACCAAAGGGAGTAAGTGATTACAGGGAAAGTGGTGTTCATGGCAAATGTCTTCCAAGAATAATATTCCCTCTCTCTGCCTTTCTGTCCACACCTGCTGTGTGCTGCCGTAAGGCTTCCAGCTTTCTGTATGGCCCCCACAGTGTAGATGAAGAAACTGAGGCTGGAAACCCAGCAGGACACTAGGCTGTACGAGGCACTGAGCCCAGACAAGTCTTGGTCCTACATTAACATGCATTCTAGATTAGCCCTAGCCCTAGGCCAGACCCCTCCATCTCTCAGCTGGACAACCAGCAGCAGTCTCTGCTTGGGGTCCCCTCACACATAGGAAAGCTCTGTGCTCATGAGAAACCCTTCCACAGAGGAGGTCTGGTGGTACACTGCCTAAGGCCTGCACCCCTGGGAACCTCACCCTGGGGCTGCTGCAGCAGCCTGAGCACATGTCTGGTACCATCCATCCAGAGCAGCCCCAGGAGGCTGCACAAGGCACCAAGAGCCTCAGGCCTCCAATGGGGCCCTGGGAGCAGGACTCAGGGACAGGAGGAGGGAAGGTGCAGTGGGAAATTCCATGACCCACTCCACTTCCCCTACTGAGTCAGTTGTGGAGGACAGAGGGGGATGGGCCTCCTGCCCAAGGACTCCCTGGCCTTGAGTGCAGCTCAGGCCAGCTGCTCCTCGTGGGGAGTGGGGTCCTGGTAGCAGTGTGTGCTTTTGCTCACAGCCTCTACTCTGTGGACACAAGAGGGCCAGGAAGATGTCTCCCTTGTCACTGATGTGAACTCTCCCCTACTCCCAATGGACAAACCTAACAGTGCCGCCCAATGGTTGTTTTCCTACCTCCCTAAGATTTCAGGTGTACAGCTACAGGGAAACCGGTTCCACTGCCCCCTCAGGCTGCCCAGGCTCCTGCATCTATGTCTCTGCTTTCTTCAAAAGTGGCCTTGGCTGTGCCAGGAGAGGGACAAAAACACCCATGTTTGGATGCTCCCTGGAACACCTTTGTCCAGCCAAAGGCAGCCCCCAGTTGTCTCCTTCAGGG
Source organism: Hystrix cristata (assembly GCA_004026905.1). Taxonomy (NCBI): domain Eukaryota; kingdom Metazoa; phylum Chordata; class Mammalia; order Rodentia; family Hystricidae; genus Hystrix; species Hystrix cristata. Next base: position 152,299 of record PVJO010001419.1, read on the forward strand.
TAAGGCTGGGATCCAGCAACACTCCAGCTAACAAACTGGGGGACGGGGACAGGGTCAGCTCCCAGAAGCAGAGGACACTGAGCAGAAGTTCTGAGAAATAAGAACAAGGCTAGGGTGGGATGGGGGACATGGGAGAGGCAGGGAGAGGTGACCCTGAAGTAAGGGGGCAAGGGAGAAAGGGGAATAAGCCTCAGCTCCCTGTGAGGTGTCCATTTCCAGAGTGGGCAGCCTGCTGGTCATTGGGAGAGCAGAGACAGTGACAGGTCCTAAGCAGTGACTTGGTTTCCTAACTGAACTTGCCTAGGTCCCCATTTTCTACAAAGATCTGCTTTTCAAGGCCATTTGTTCCAGAAGCCCTGCACTAAGGAGCATCAGAGCAGGCAGCCCCAGCAGCCCCTTCAGATAAGAGGCCCAGAGGAAGGGAAAACATGCCCAGCCACACATGAACCTCGGACCTGATGACCTGCAGAGCTGTGTCCCTGCCAAGATACCAACTCCTGTCTTCCACACATACTTTAATATCAAAGGTGGGGCCACATCTGTACTTATACACACACACATTCCAGTGCCTGTCTCAAGACATCACAGTTTTCAGCAACTGTCACAGACTGTGGGCTTGAAACATGTTTGTCAGGAGCTACCACACATGTGAAAACCCTAAAAATCCAAGAACAAGCACTTTCCAGTCCCCAGTCCCAGAACTACCCTGAAGCTCACCTTGCCACCTGCTGGCAGCACTCTGAAATTGCAAGTTCAGTTCTGAGTGATGATCTTGATCACTGAGGAACCAGTTGAGCTAAATACCTCTTGGAAATCTAAATAGGCAGCAAGGGAAACGGCACAGAGGCTGAGAAATGACCCTGACACAAGCCCTGAATCCTGGACAGAGTGCAATTCCCTACCAGGAAAGCTAAAGAAGAGAAAGTAGGGACAGAGATCCCTGGGCTCCAGCCTCTACCACCTGCACCAGACGGCCCAGGGGGCAGTCAGGCCAGCCAAGGCTGTGGGGCCCAGACGCCCCCCACCCCAAGCCAAGGTACAACCTTGGTCTTGGCCACAAGATGAAGAGTGGTATAGCAGGGCTGAATCCCCAGACTCCTTGGTCCCCAACCCAGCCTCTCCCAGGTAGAGAGCCAAGAGTGACTGTGTACACCCACCACTCAACCCACCTCCATCTGCAAGATGGCCTCCTCATGTACCTGGATGGCCTCAAGGTCCTCCTCCATGACATCCAGAAGCAACAACTGCTCCTGGTCCTGCCACATGTCACTTACATTAAAGAGCTTATCATCACCCAGCTCCACAGAAGGGGCCTGGGGACTCTGCAGATGAAAGACACAGGCTCTGTCACTGCCACGCTCAGGTCCTGGTCTCCTCCCAAATTACTGAGCAGGCCATGGCCTCTGCTCCAGAGCAACAAGCCTCCAGATATCAGGCCTCAAACTTGACATCTTTGGCCCTGAGAGTCAGTGTCACCCCAAACTCTCAACCTACACCATGCATGCTGCAAGGGGAGATAAGGCCAAAGCGTGAGATGGCTGTAAACAGTGGACGGGAATCAGGGACAGAGGATAACAGGTCCCCTACCCTGTGGTATGTGTCCCCATCCCGTCTGAAGAGAGAACTTGGCAGGATCCTAGCCACAGTTGTGCCCTGAGCCATGTCTGGGCCCAGAATCTAAGCTTGGGATGCATAGGACTAACTGTAAGGAACACAGAAAATGCTCCATGTTCCCAATCTTTGTGAGCCCTAGAAATACATATTGTGCACTAGATCACAAAGTCCACTTTCTCATTTGGGGGGCTGTGAACTAACCAAGGGCCTGTTAAAAAGCCAATAGACCTGGAATCTAGCTGCTTGAGGGTAGGGGCTGTGGAAACTGAGGCTCAGAGAGGAAGTGGCTGCCTAATGTTGCACAAGCAGGGCAGACACATCCCCAGGGAACCCATCCCTTACTGACTAGACCACAGGCAGGGAGCATCAAGGTTCCTTCAATTTGTTTTCTTCACTGAGTTCTTTAATTCACCAGACTTTGAAAAGTGGCAATAGAACAATTGCGTGGTGTCCATCTGAGTCCATGTACTGGTCAGGCTGGGAAAGGATTCTCAGGACAGAGAGGACCCCTCCAGCTCCAATACCAGAGTCTGAGATTCATATCCCTCAGCTCTGCCTGCCCTATCCATGTTCCTGAGGAACCTGGATTCTGTCTCCCTTCCCCTCTGAGGACAGTAGAGTCCAGATCTTTTCTGCCGGTTCTGGGAAATGCAACTTTCAAGGCATGGAGTTTCAGCCAGCTTGGTACATCTTCCTTCATAGCAAGGCCCAGCACAGCAGTTTGGCCAAAATGTGGCCAGCTTCTCTGGAATCTAGCCTTGAGAGATGGCTAGTCCCTATCCCCAGGTGTCATCCTGGGGCAGGATCTGGGGTACCAAAAGTACAGAAATGACTGGGTGTAGGGGCCTGGGCTGGGCCTGGGGTATAGACAGCAGCCTCTCCACCTCTGCCCATCATGCTGAGTACCACTGACATTACCCAAAGATAACACAGTAGTTCCTCCTGACATCAGCACTGGATAAAGGGAGACAGGAGAGGTGTTGAAACCCAACCCAGTCACACCATGGACAGACTCCTGCTGGGTATCCCATGAGGGTGGGCAGCTAGGGATGGACGCCACAAAGCAGAACTAGAATCCACGCCTGCAGCCTGCCTGTACCACTCTTCTTGCTGTAAACATGCTCCAGGATCCTCCTCTGGTGACCAGAATGGGGGCTACAGAGGCCACAGCTTGTTCACATTCTGTTTTGCCCTTCTTATAGGACCCTGGCATTTGTCTGCAATGAAGGCTACCTTGACACTCTGCACAGGGTAACTAGCTCAGAGTGGTTTCACAGAGGTTCTGGCCAACCCCACACCAGCCCTGTGGGACTCCAAGGAGGGAATGTAAAAATTCAAACCTCTCATAAATAGTCATCATGCCCTGTCTGGTCTCCCTAGTGATGTTACTCCCTGTGGGCAGCCCAGTTTGGGTCACATTTGTGTCCAGAGCCCAAGAAAACATGTCAGGAAGACAGTTGGGGTGTTCCACAGTCACCTGCAGGATGCCCTGATATCCTGAGCTCTGAGGGAATCCCCTCTGTCAGCAGGGGCAGGATGGTGGCTCTGAGCTAGAAGGAAGGCTCCACAGCAATCTGAAAGACTTCTTCCCTGCATCATGCTCTTCCCTGGCACATATCTGGGGGCCCAAGATCCACAATGGACTGGGCCCTGGGGCTGAAGTGGATGGACAGGCAAGAGCCCAGATGGGCCCAGCACACCCTGGCAGAAGTCACTCCAGGTGGGTACATGATGCCATAACACTGTGTCTTCATGTCACTGTGTCCAGGGGAATGTATCAGAGTGGTCCCACAGTTCTGCATGAGGCCACTGGTAATGACAGAACAACACTGACAACCGTAGTCACCAGGGCCTTCAGGGGAGAAGGCATGTAGCAAGGTGCTCCTGTTTCTTCATGACCCCAAGGAGAGCATGATGGCTCTCACTTAGAGGGCCATGAAGCCACCCCACTGGTTCTCCTTCTCCGACATCAGAGGAAAGACATCGGAGGCTTTAAATAAATAAATACGAGGATAGATGAGTATAAAATAAAAGATCTAAAAGATCTGTTGACAAGCACTATCGTCCAAGGTGGTAATTATCACTTCCTCTTCCCATGTGGGTGGAAGTGAGCAGTGCCTGGCGGGTGGGTACAGGAGAGAGGCATTGGCCCTGAGCCAGGCCGGGTCTGCATCTCTCTGTGTGCTGCAGCACCCCCCCCCCCAACTCCCAGGGCGATCTCAGACAGAACCTGGGCACAGGGCCCACCCAGCACTGGCACCTGCTATGAGGCAGGCCAGTCACATGCTTTCTCTGGGTCTTGACATCCAGCCCCATGGAATGGGAACAGGATGCCCCTGAAGCCTGTGGTTTAAGCTCACCAAGCCCCAGTGCTGTCTAGCCCATCCTTTCTCCCTGGCACTTCAAGAACATGCACCACGCGCACCCAAGGGACTCCCTGCTATCAAGTCTGGTTCTCTTGACTAAGAGAGAACCTCATAACTATGTGATCCTGAGCAGGTACCCTAACTTAGCCTCTGTCCTACTTTTATGACATGGAGATGACACCACTCATGTGGCAGAGGTACCATGTGGACAGACGGAAACACAGTGAGTGAGGACCAAAACACAGCAAAGACATATGACCAAGAGACGGCACTTCAAATTCTCCAACCAACTGAGAAATCAGGAAGGATGGTGCTTCCCGCAAGGGCTGTGAGCCCCAGGGACACCGCAGTGCAGCCTCTGATGCAGTAGGCCTAAAACAGCCCAGCTGATGACCATCTGCTCAACTCTGAGTCCCTGCCTGGGCATCCCTGGCTGATGCTTCAGAGATGAGACCCTCCCTGGAGCAGCCCTGCCTCTGTGCCCTGATGGCAGCACTAACGCAGACTAGCAGGTGAGGGGCTGGAACACAATCCATTTCTACAACCAAACAATATGAACTGATCAATAGAGACTCATCAGACAGACTGGGTGAGACTTCCTGGAGTCTTGAGAGAAGCTTCCCACAAGCTGAGAGTAGAGGGTGTTGGGCCACTTGCACAGAATGCAAGAAGGTGGAGCTGCAGGATAGAGAGGGCACAGGGCAGATGTGCCCTGTCTGGAGACTGTCTGCAGGGAGGGGCAGTTTGGAGCAGGGCAGCCAGAGGCCTCTCCAGCACCCTCACGTCCACATTGCCACTGCCCTCCCCAGCAGCACGAGACAAAAGACAGGAGGAAGAAAGGGTTTAGCTGTGATCCCTCCCAGCACTCCTCCTGAAAAGCTGACAAAGCCCTCCTTTATGCTGCCCACAAAAGCCCAATTTGGGTCTTTAGCTCTGAAGCCGGGATTAGGGATTTGCTGGCAAGGTGCTGGGCACAGAGTTAAGGCTGTGATGGTTTTCCAGCTCCAGAAGCCAACAAAGGCAGCTTTCTCCTCCCTCCCAGCCCAGGGCTTGGCCCCTATGCTGAGGGGGAAGAAACACAGGCTGCAATGTGTCTGCTGGGGAAGGGGCTGCACACATTTCCCATGAGAAGAGACAAATCTCACATGGGCATCAACTTGGGGACCATGATGCTAGTGGCAATCCTGCCCACACTCCACCCAGAGGGAGCAAGGAGGCACAGACCCAGGGCAGCATAGAGGGCTCTGGGAAATGGGGCACTTTCCAGTGCACCCTGATCCTGATGTAGGGTGCTAGCTACTCTCCTGGGAAAAGAGCCCCTGGCTGGTCATCAGTTTCTCCAAATGACACACGACTAATTAGAAGGTGATGGAGGTTTTGGAGGCTGTCAGAGCTATAGCTGTAGCTACCTCCCAGTCCCATAGTAAATGAAAGGGAACTATGACCAAAAGACAAGGGCAACTCAGCCCTGTGCCCCAGATAGGGAAGCTTGCTGAGGGCCTTCTGGCCAGCCTGTGGACATGAGAGTTCTGATGGAAACTGATGCTGACCTGGCTGATGGTGGTACTATCTGAAGGCTCTGAAAACAGAAAGCATGACCTGTCACAACGGCTTGTCCCCAACTTTGAACGGTACAACTCTTTCATGATAGGGGCAGCCAGACTACCCACATACTGCCCACTAGCTAAGCCTGGCCTGAGTTGGAGACTGACACTGGACCCAGCTGGGGTCTACGTCCAATGACAGCCAAGACAGCCAACTCCAGACAGGCTGGTCTATTTGTCCCCACCCCTACTGCTCAGCTCAGGTGAGAGGAAGTAGCAGTAGGCACCCCTCACTGCTGCCAGGACCACTCAGCCTACACTCGGCAGCCCTAAGCCTGAGATATAACTTGGCAACCAGCCTTCTGTTAAACTGGGTCATATACTGTCTCATCATTTATAGTCAGCAAGATTCCTGGAAATAAGCTAACCTCTCATAATTTCTCAGAAGCACTGCTGACCGTCCCCTCCCTGTTAAAGTGATACTGAGATATAGCACAGCTTTAGTTCAGCACACAGGGCCTAAGTATCTGGTCTGTGAGCATGCAAGGAGGCCACTTTCCAGCCAAGACAGGTCTGGCCAGCCCCAAGGCCTCCCTCCAGCCCGCAGTGACCACCCTGCCCCCAGATTCTAACACCTCGTCCATCTGGCCTGATTTTGAAACTTGCAGGACCGGAATCACAGTGCACCCTCCTTGGCTTCAGCCTCTTTGTCCAAGATAACACTGGTGAACTCTGACAGCCACAGTTCATTCTTTTAATGGAGGCAGAGTTTCCTACTATGTGTGTTCAGCACAAATCACTTCATGTCCATTCCAGAGCCACCGTGCAAGAAGGTTTGCATGTACATTTGGTTGCTGTAAATGCTTGCACTTGACTCTAGAGCTAGAGCTAGTAAGGATGAAAGAACTAGACATTGTGTATGTCCTTGGTCCCAGGAGAAACCTTAATGTCCCCCTTGTATGTGTGGTACTCGATAAAGGCTTCTGAAGACACCTCTGATCAAGCCAAAGACATTCCTACTGATCTTCGGTTTGTCAAGAATTTTTGACCTCCGTAAGTGTGGCTATATTTTACCACATGCATTTCAGAATCTGCTGGGGTGACCTTATAAATTTTCTCATGTATTCTACCAATGTGTAAGTTATGCTGATTGCTTCTGAACACAAACCAACCTTGCATTCCTAGAGTCGCTCACTTCATAATGTGTCATCCCTTTTATCTGCTATTTTTTTATACTTGAAAATATCTGCTATTTTTAACGAGTCAGGATTTCTACTTCCATATGCATGAGACTGATGTGTCATTTCCTGCTTTCATCAGCCTAGTGGGAATGTAAAATCCAGCAGTGCTGGCTACAGAAAGCACACCAGGCTGTTTCCTTGTGCTACAAACTCTGACGTCATTTGTAGGGATTGTTGTTATTCACCCCTCAAGAACTTCGAAGACAGCACCAGCAAAACCACCTAGGCCTGAAGTTTTCTTTGTGGTATATTTATTAATTGATAGATTTGGTTTCTTTTATAAATGTTGAGCTTTCCAGACTCTCTGTATCTTGGTGAGTTATAGTTTTCTAAAGAATTTTATAGTCATGTAATTGTCAAATATTTCAGTATAAAGTTGTTTATAATACGGCTATATTTTTTTTAACATACCAGATTTATACTGATAGATCCATTTCCATTCCTGACACAAGCAGTTGATGTTTTCTTTCTGTATCTTGCCTCACCTTGAAAGGGTCAAACTATCTTACTAACCTTCCTGCAGAACTAATCCTCTACTTTGTCAATCTGCTGCAGGTCTGCTTTCTACTCCACTGAGTTCTACTTTAAGATGGACATAAGATAATCTGTTCTGCATTAGTGTCCAGCCAGCTACCTCTCTGATGAGGCAAGAATGTTACAATGTAGGTGCCCTGCAATCTGTCTGTCTCCTTCACTGCTGTCAACAGACCACATTTTAAGCCCCACAAATCTGCATCAGCATTAGCCTAGGCCACTGTCTCTTGTGCATCGTCCTTCTCTGCGACAGGGAGTCCATCTAAGATCATGTTCTTTTTTCCACTGTGATGATTCTGTTGTTGTATGGACTCTCTCCGTCTTTCTTTCTCTGAAGACATTTTCATCCCACCTGTAAAATCACTTCTGAAGCATATGTCCCCAGCACACAAGGACATGTGCCCACTGTCTTCTGGGTTCCAATGGTGAAAGTCTAAATATCCACCATTTTGTCTATTTTCTTTCACATACTAATAATAGACAGATAATTTAAGTATATATCTGATTATTTCAACATCTGCACCACCTGTAGGGCAGTCTCTACAATTTTTATTTGGCTTAGGAATCTGATGCTGTTATCCAACAGACGTAGCAATTTTGGTTTAAATCCCAGACATTGTGCATGAAAAATCAGAGACTCTAGATGATGGACTCTTCCTCCAGATGGGATCTAGACTATAGACAGGGACAAGATCCAAGGCTAGGTTTCAGGTTTCACAGGGCTGGCTCACCTGGATATTTGGGAGTCCCAAGTGATACTGCAGTGCTCACTGGAACCCCACTCTGGGCCCTTAGGCACCAGCTTGTCTCAGTACTCTGAGTGCCATGGCTTCCATCTTCTTGCCTCAGCTCCTGGACTGGTGCGTCATGAAAGCATGTCGTCAGAACTGATCGCTCAAGGGGAAGCTTGGGGTATACTGCAAGCCCCTCTCTCCAGGATGACTACCCCTCTGGTCTGGTCTGGCCCACCTCAGTAGCCCTGAACTCGAATCCACCTCCCTGCAGCCCAATATGACCGCTGCAGCTCCAAGTCACCTATGCTGAGGATGCTAAGACACAAACCAACAAGTGCTCAAGGGGGTGGCAAGGAAGTAGAGACAAAGGGGTTATTTTGGTACCTTTGTCTCGAACATCCTGGCTATTTGGCTGCCCTCTGACACCTGCATACAGTCGGGGTATGTGTGTATGTGAGTGTCTGTGTGTACATGCATGTGTGTTTTAACGCATGTTTACAATGGCTTTCACAAGAAAGGCGGTCTGTGCTTTAGTTTGGATATGGCTTGAATGAGTCTCCCAAGGATTCACGTGTTGGTGGCACAGTCCCCAGTGTAGTGATGTGAGAGGTGGTAGAATGTGAAAGAGACAGGCCCAGCAAGATGTGGTTGGACCATTAGGGTGCTGCTGTCAGAGGTGACTACAGTAGCTCTTATGGGACCTGGGTTAGCTCCCTTGAGAGTAGGTTGTTATAAAAGAGTGTACCAGATCCCTGAATCACTCTCTGGCTTTTTGCCTCACCATATAGTTACTCTTACAGACACTCCACCCATTGTGATCCCAACAAGAGCCACTGAATCAGTGGGGCCAAATGACCTTGGACTTTCAGCCTCCAAAACTGTAAGCAAAATAAACCTCCTGAGTATCCAGCCTCAGGAATTTGTTACAGCAATGAAAAGCCTGCTAAGATAGTCTGTTACCAATTAGGCCTGAGCAGCAAAGAGGAACTGTCAATGGTGATTATCTGGGTACTGACTCTTTGTCAGGCACAGTACCAGAGCCTAAAGGTCAAAATGCTGACGGTTTAAAAGCTGTCCATCAAGGCAGACTCACACGGGGCCTACCTTTGGCCCTTCCTTGAGCACAAATGGCAATGAATTCTATGATGTCCCTTAAAACCCACCAACTATGGTAAATACTCTGTACCCACCTGTTTGCCATCCCTCTATGCCATGGGAAACAATGCTCTGGGCTTTTCTACAATTTTCTGTTGGAAAAAGTACAAGAGAACAAAGACAAGGAGAATAAAAAAGGTTGGGGAGAGAGAAGAGATGGTCAGTTAAACACCAGACATCAAATAGCAACTCAGCATAACATGGCTCCTCTCCAACAGGATGGGCTGCCCCAGGCTATGAGAAACCAGGTCCTTGGCCAGGCTCTGCAGAAATTTGCTAGATGGACTCTGTCGATGCATACAAGCTCACTGGGCCTCAGTCTCCTTGCTCAACAAATTGAGGGTAGATCCACTCTTCCTACCTCCCAGGAACTCCTATAAGGGCACCTCTGGGCAGCACTTCTAAAGACAAAATCCATGAGACATGCTACCCAGATCCTGACCACCTATGCAACGTCCCCAAGGAGGGCCCCTTCCTCTGCCCAGACTACCTCAGGGACAAGAGTCAGTATGGGTGTCCAGAGATCAAGGTCCTCACCTGGCCTGCAACCCTACTGTAGTGTCTCACCTGTACCACTGCATAGCACTGAATGGCATCTGAGAGCTGAGTTTTCAGATGATCCAATTGAAGGCTCTCCTGCTGGAGATAGAGGGCCAGCTTAAAGGTGCCAAGGCCTAGCCTGCCTGCAGGGCACAGAGGCCTTTGGTCCCGGCACTCTATACCCTGCTCCACCCCAGGCAGGGCCATATACCCCACCTTCTCCATGCATCATCATGCCTCTACCCTGAAGATCACCCCACTCCCTCAGCCAGCACCCTACGGACACCTGACCCCAGGATCCCAAAACATTGACAACACAGCCCACAGGAGCCAGGAGTTGCTCTGGCACAGTGCAACCTGACATGTAAGAATCACAGGCCTGTTTCATGGCTCAGGAGCTGAGTCCTGACTAGCTTGTTACAGGCAATGTAAGTGGTGGACCTGGCCTCAAGGCCAAGCCATGGAGCCATGTCCACACTTCTTCCCATCATCAGTCTTCCTGCCCTCTCTAACATCTCCCTGCCCCTCCCCATGCTGGAATGTTCACCACTGCACCCTGTACCCAGAAGGAAATGACCACAAAGCTGATCCTCTAGGACAGTGATGGCTAAACTTTTAGAGTTTTCAATGATACAAATAGTCTGCTGTGGCACGCATGCCATAGGTTCACCACCACTGCTCTAGAAGAAGGGCTCACCAAGTGAGGGCCAGACAAGTGTGTCCTGAATCCAGCACTACCTACTGAGGTTTGATTTGAGTACCAGTGACCAACAGGACCAATCTTCCTGCATCTGGCCATGTGAAATTGGCAGCAAGGAAATCACACCAGCTTCTAGTGCTTCAGATCACCACGGGGACAGGCCTCTCAGGCCACAGACCACACCCACCCAGCCTGGCCCCTTCTTCTCTAGCTCTTCCACTGCTGTCTGCTTCCTGGATGCCATGAATTGAGCATCTTCCTCCACCATGTGTCTGTCTTGGAGCCAGCTCACTATGGCCTGAAACCTTTGAAACGAAAATAAACTCTTTTGCTTTTAAATTTATATATGTGCATAGGTTATATGCAAATGTTATATCCTTTTATATGAGAGACTTGACCATCCATGGATTTTGGTATCCAAGGTTGGTCCTGGACCCAATCCCCTGTAAACACCAAGGAATGACTTTGCTGAGTAACCCCTCTGAATGCTCCAGGGCTCAGGCCCTGTGTGGTAGCCTGGTGGCATATGAAGAGCGCCTGGACCCAGGAAGAACAGACTTCACATCTATCCAGGCTCCTCCCTGGCTGCAATGCCTTACACAGGACCCTCTTCAATGTAAAGGGGTGAGACCACCCAGCAACGCTGTTGAACAGTAGAAGAGAGTGACAGACTCAGCACAAGGCCTGGCTTGGGGTAACCTCCCAAGGGCCAGGTGGGGCCATGGCAGCCTTGACCTCATTGCACAGATCAAGGAGCTGCTTCTCTCACCAGTGTGCACATCCCAGAAAATAAAAGGCACAATAGGCATCAAATAAACATCCACTCACTGCACCCAACAAGTAGTCAACCTTACCAGAAAACAGCCCACTCAGACTGACTGCTCCTGTACAATAGATCTTAATGCAGCATATTTTGAGATATAGAACACATGTCACATAAGATGTGCCTAATGAGCATTTTTGTTGAATGAGTAAATGCATAACAGATGAAAGCATGTGCATGTCAAAAAATAAAGAACAATGCTGCTGGTGAAAAGGACAAGCATAGACAGCAAGGTAGCCAAGCCACTGGAAATGCTGGTGATCATGTTGCCCAGTCACAATGTCCCACCAAAAAGTCACACCCAGAGAAGCAGCAATCATTCCCCATAAACAGCTGTGGCAGTGATTCCTAAATAACAAGCAGAATAGCTGTTGGCTGTCCAGAGACAAGTGCTATGTGCTTGTGTAGTCTAAGACTTCAGGAATACTATTCTGTCTACTCCATCGCTGGACAACTTGCTGCTGCCTCTATGACCTATTTTTTTAGTATAACTCAACTTTGGGAATTGGGTCTACTAATTTTTTTAGTAATACTTTCACTAAAGCATAATTTAGAGAGCACACAACCCATTGGCTTTAGATATGCAGTTGTACTGTAGAACTATAACCACAGCCCAGTTTTAGAACATTTTCACTGCATCAAAGTACCCTCGTGCCTAAGTGCAGTTCAACTCCTTCTACTCCCAGTCCCTGGCAGCCACTAGTGCACCTTCCATCTCCGAAGATCCGCATTTTTTGGACATATGACACAAACAGAACTCATACTGCACACGCAGGCATGCTTGGCTTTCGTCCCCCAGCACACTGTCTTTGAGGTGTGCCTGCACCACAGCAGATCTCCAAATCTTGTTCCTTTCTGCTGCTCAGTAGCAGCCTCCAGCAAAGTTGTACCATACCACAGACCTTTTCATTCAAGGGCCAGATGTTTGGTATTTTAGGAACTGCAGGCTGGACAGTACATTGCAACTATACAGGCTGCGCCCTATCAGGAAGGCAGTCATGGACAGTGTATCTGCAACTGGTGAAACTGGGTACAATTAAGCTACAGGGACCAGGCAGTAGCTGCAGTGAGAGTGTGCCTACTTCTGCTCTTCAAACCTTAGGTTAATAGCATTTAATCTTTTGTAACAAATACCCTCCAATCTTTGGGGTCCTAGGCAGGGTATGGATAACAAAGAGGCAGTGTGTTGACCTGGTATGGGTGAAAGGTGGCAGTAGAGCTGAGGTAGTGGCTGGACAGTCATTTGGTAGCAGGAATGGCGATGAACATGTGGCTGTGAGGAGCAGGGCAGTGACTCTGTGATGGGGCATGGGGTGGGAGCACATGTGGAGGCATAATGAATAACAGGTGCAAGCAGAGGGGGCACAGGATGGGGAGACGGTATGGGATAGGAAGGCATGGGCAGCAGAAGAGTCAGAGGACACTGAAACTGATGATGGTGACTATCGATCTCCATTCAGAAAGGCCGGGCTAGAAAGACTCAGGGAAGCCTCATGCCCATGATAACATAAACCACAAAAGAGTAGGGAATCACAGTGGTTCCACCTGGAACACAGCCACGCCCGAGAAACAGCTACAGTCCAATTGACTGCCTGCTGGCTCCTGGACCCCAGAGTCACATCAGCCCAACCCAGGCCAGCCTGAGGGTCCATCTTTCAGTCTCCAAGTATCCTGCCCCTGCCACATTCCTGACTACTACAGCCCCCAGAGCCTCCTTTTCTCCTCCCTCCCAGGCTCCACCTTGGCCAGGCCCCAGGTCCTCAAGGAAACATACTTAACAGGAGCCCTGAAGGAGCTCCGACATCTGCTTCATGGCACTGGTGCTGGCCACGGTGGTTCTCTGGTCTCTGGCTGTACAGTGTGCCTGGAGCAAAGAAAGAGCCAGGATCAGAGGCAGGGGGAGAAATGGAGGGTACAAGAGGCCTAGGCAAGGTATAGCCAGGGGCACAGAAGAGGACGGAGAGGTAGAGGGGCTGAATGAAGCAGAGATGGTGGAGAGAACATGGAGAGGCATGTAGATGCAGAACAGGAGAGTAAAAGGAAGAGGCAAAGATGAAGAGAACAACAAAGAACCATAAGGAGAGGGAAGAACAGCAAAGATGCCAACCGAGAAAGATGACAGGAGGAAGACAGGGAGAAGGGGTCAGGGACAGGCAGAGAACACAGGAGAAAACAGGAGAGGCAGAGCAGGCACAGGTGAAAAGACAAGGGGTAAAAATGACAAGGTGAGCTCTAGGTGGTAGGCAGAGAGTTGATGGCAGGAATGGCACCAGAGAGCCACCAAACCACCATCACCAGGTCCACTCCAAACACCCCATACACATGCGGCTTGGAGCCCTGGGGACCCACTGTAGACAGTATCTGCACCATTGAGGAGGCCTAGCTGCAGCCAACCTACAGAGTGGCCCTCATGCTGCATGGAGGGGGCCTCTGAAGGACCTGAGTGAGGCTGCTCTCACCTCCAGACCAGTGACAGAACAGAGAAGGCCCAGGAGCACCACACCAGTTACGACTCTGAGTGTGACCCCAAAGACAAAAAAGGTACTAGCCATCCTCTGCTGGGACTGGCCTCCCTCTCCATTTGAGTGGCAGCACGGAAAACTTGGCCATGGCCCTGCTCTGGGCCCATGCAGCCAAGCAAGGGAAGAATCCTGGCCTAGCAGGAACCAGAGAACCCTTCCTGACCCTTTGAGATGCAGCCCAAATGCCCCACCCTCACAGGCAGTGATCAGGGTAGATGCCATGCAGGTTTTGGGGCCTCAAGAGCCCCCCACTATTCCTCGGCACCTCAAAATAAGGTAGATGTTTTGTAGGTGGGACCCACCACCCTTCCACCCATACCCCACCCTCCACATGGCCCTCGGGCGGCAGAGCATGTTACACATAGAGAAAGGGGAATGGCAGCTAGCACAGGACATGGAGCTACATATGGTAGGGGGCAGAGCCAAGGACAAGGTGTGAGATGACCTTGTGCCCCTAGGTCATAAAAGGCTGATGGTGGGGGTAGGGTACCTTCCTGCCCCAGGAATTCAATCACATGGCTGGTTACTGGACCCAGTCGGGTCTCACCTCCCTCCCTGTGCTGAACTGCCCATGTCAGAGCCCAGAGCTCTGCCCCGAGCCACCACCCCACCACCACTCCCCATGAAAAAATCTTCAGTGACCTTATTGGCTTCATGGCCTGAGGCTCATCTGGATGCTGCCATCCCTGAGTCCATCCCTGGCACGAGCTAAACTCCAGACCAGCCTATCTAACGCCCCCTTGGCAGCTCCATCCAGATGACCACATGCCCTCTCCTTGTCCCCACCTCAACCTCTGTAACCCTGCCCTTCCAGTCCCTGCAGCAGAGCCCCAGCTCTAGCAACCACAGCCCACTTTAACTTCCCCATGCTCAGTCCAGCCCACGGCACGGTGCATTGCCCAACTATCTGTTTAACACCCAAGAAAGAATGTGAAAGCTGCACAGCTCCCTCACCACTGCTCCCACTTGCCACTAGGGATCCCACTTGGCCTCCTTGTCTGCCCCACAGCCCTACCCACTACTTCCTTCAGCCCCACCCTGCCACTACCACATCATAATTCCTCACAAAGCCAAAGTCTACTTGAGAGTGCTCTGGTCCCACTCACGAGGAACAGACACCCTCTGCATCCTGATGCCACCTCCTAATACTGCCTCTTCCCTGACTCCTTCTGCTGCAGCCCCATGGTCTCTCTGCTGTTCCCAACCAGACATTCCCTGCTGCATTCTGTTCTACTGTAACCCTGTGGCTCCTAGACGGACAGGGGCAGCCAACTGGACTGATGACTGGTGCTTCATCTGTAGGGTAGTGACAAAGTTCCCAGCACAAGCCCCAGCCAGGTCTCCAGGAGATACACTAGCCACTACCCACACTTGCCTCTGCATAAGCGTGACCTCCCCACTCCTCCCCAGGCTCTATCCCAAATGGTGGCAGGAAACAGGCCACACATGCCTGACATATCTTCCTGGAGCGATTTGTGCTACAGCAAAGGCAGCCTGCTTCTGTCCTGGGATGTGTGGATCCTCTTCTAGCAGCATGTCTTCTCAGTACCCTCACAAACTGTGGCCACTGTGCAGGATGAAAGTTAGTGAAGCCTCCTTACCCAACCCTGCAGCCTCCACCACAGCCTTGGTGGCGATAGGAGATAGCCAGCCAGCAAGAAATGTTGAAGCAACAGAAAGAGTAAGGAAAGACAGCTCAGCTGCCAACACAGGCAATCAGAGTGGAAAGGTCTTTGAAGATCATCCACCCTCCTGGATGCTCACTTCAGTGACAGGCCCAAGCCAGAGTCCCACACCATAGCCCCAGTACTCCTTCTACCATAGAAAGTCAAAAGTGGATGAAGAGGAGAAAGAGGCAGCAAGCACAGGAGATACAGCAGAGAAGTGCTTAAGGGAGCTGCTGCTCGAAGCTCTGACATCAGAAAGAGAACAACCAAAGCAGTGTCCCAGAATCCACTGAAGGAACTAGAAAACCACACACAGAGGAGTAGAAGGAGAAAGACAATACAGAAAACAAGGACAAGGAAACAGACCTATGACAGAAACAGTCAATGAAACCAAAAGCATTTTCTGAAAGGATCAAAAATATACAGCCACAGCTAAACAAATCAGAAAAAACCCAAATCACCAATGTGAAGAGAGAAAAAGGGACACAACTATATAACCAACACTGACAGGGCAAGAAGGAAGTGTGACTACATTATGCCAATAAATCTGACAACTAAGAGTCAACACAGTAACCCCTCTGAAGGCAGGAACTATCAAATCTGATTCAAGAGAGACAGGAGTGCTTGCTTCAGCAGCACATATACTAAAACTGGAAGAGAAACAGGAAACCTAGAGCTCTGGGGTGCTGAAAGGGTCACATTTGTACCCAGAGACATCCCACATAGGTGCAGCCTCACCATCAAAGAGAAAGTCCTATCAGTGCTATGTGGCTTTAGAAAATTGCAAAGAAGGGACTGTATATAACATAAAGCCACCTTTACTCTAACACTGAAACCTAAATAAATAATGTGGATGGAAACCACATATCATTCAGGAAAACAGTAGCAAAACTCCTTAACAAAATATTAGGAAGCTGATTTCAAGCATACATAAAGGAGATAATACACCATGTCCAAGGAGTTTATCCAAGAGACGGAGGGTTGGTTTAACATCAAAAGGCCCATGCACATAATTCTCCCATTGGCAAAAGAGGTTAAAAAGAACAAAATCTCCTCAGTAAAAAATCTTGACAAAATTCAACACTTACTCATGATTGAGACCAAGAAAGCTAGGGGGAAAGAGAACATGTTAGGCAAGAACGAAATAAGCCACCTCTCACCTGCTCCTGGGGAAAGGCCAGCCATGCATTGGCACCAGCTTCTCCCGCACATTCAAATGCACTGTCACAAGGGAAAGAGGAGCAATAGGCTGGGAGATGAGGAAGCACAAGTGCCTCAGTCACTGACATGTGTCCATCTTAGAAAAGCTCCTAGAGCTAATGAGTGAGCAAAGGCAGTCACAGGATACACAGCAGGGCAAAAACTGGCTATATTTTCGAAGTGTTACCAACTGGAAGATGAAATGTAAACAATATCATTTGTAATTATGAAAACCAGGAAATCATTCAGACAAATTTAACAAAACACATACACCCCAAACTGAAAGAAATGAAAGAACATATAAATAAAAAGGATGTCAATTCTTAAAGTGATCTACAAAGTCAACAAAATCCCAATCAAATCACAGCAAGTTTTTTAGAAGTACATATCACCAAGCAGGTTCTAATACTTACATAAAAATACAAGGGGTCTGAGTAGCCAAGAAAATGTCAGGGGGAAAAAACAAGCTGGAGGACTCACACACCTGATTCTGGGACTCAGCCACAAGACAACATAGCATCATCATGTGGACAAGACATTCATTATGGAGAGTGTAACCTAAACTGCACACAGCAACATATTCAAAGAGCTTTTCAAAAAGGTGCCAACATATTCAATACAGAAGGGTGGTTCTTTCAACAACAGTGCTGGAACAATTGGATTCTTGTATTTTAAAAAATGAGCCTCAACTCTTACCTCATGAACAAGAATAAACCTCAAATGTATCATAGGTCTAAATGAGATAGCTAAAAACTAGGAAAAGCATAAAACCATAAGAAAGCATGAACCAGGAATTTACCTGCCAGTTTTTCATTACTGTAACAAAGTACAGTGGTAGCTTGGTTCACAAACTTGTAATTCTTTCCATGATTCTGGTAGCAGAATTCATTCCTTTGTACCTGAGACAGGCAACCTCATAGAGAAAAGAGGTCTATTTTAAGCTCACAGTGGTGCAAGCTGAAAGTCTCATAGGGTCCCCAAACATGCATTACATAGTGGTGTGGTAGGAGCACATGTACATTTCTATCCATGTGCAACACCTCTCTCTCTCTTTCTTTATAAAGGCACCAGGATTCAATCATTGGGGGCTCCACCCCTAATGACCTAACTCAATCCAATCACCTCCCAAAGGCCTCACCTCTAAATAGCACAATGAGATTAAACGTCCACCCTCTTACTGCCATTTAATGTGAGGCTCTGGGGATTAAACTCTTACATGGGCTTGGAACAAATCATACTCAAGTCACAGCAATGAATAAAGACATGTATGAATTTCACTAGCACTACAAACTTCAGCTTTTCCTAAGACACTCTTAAAATGAAAAGGCAAGCCATAATACAAGAAACAGACTCACCATATAGGTGTCTGACAAAGGGCTTGTGCTGGAAATATATAAAGAACTCTTCCAATTAAGTATTCAGGAGACACACAGCTCAATAAGTAAGAGGCAAAGATTTAAACATATACTACAAAAAGAATATCTACAAATGGCCAAGACACACATAAAAGATGCTACACAACACTAATCGTCAAGCCATAATCACACACCACTCACTGTGCACAGTCACTGGAAGGGACCCATGTAAACAGGCTGATACCGTTGCATGCTGGGGAGACACCAAGCCACCACAGCACTCTCACATCCTTGGTAGCCACAGAAAATGGCATGGTCACTTTGGAAAACTGCTTGGCAGTGTCACCCAGAGTTAAACACACACTTGTTATTCAACCCAATGGTTACACTTTCAGCAATTTACCCAAGAGAAATGGAAACATACACAAAGACCTGAAAGAGACGTACATGGCAGTCTTTCTCACATTGCTAACTGGTAATGACCTGGGTCCCTTGGGAGGTGATGCATAAACAGAATGTGAAGCAGCCACACAACAGAATACTATTCAGCAATAAAAAGGAATAAATTCTTATCACACGCAGCCATGTGGATGAACCTCAAAAACATTACAGAGTGAGGACAAAAACAGACCCAAGAGATCACATACTATAAGGTCCCACATGCACAAAGTTTGGCACAGGCAAAACTGGGCCACAGTCCTAGAAATTGGGCCAGTGGTTTGGGGATGGAAGAGGCCCGAAGTGAATGTGTAAAGTGAGATAAGCACCCTGCATCTGCTTGGCATGGCTACAAGTCCACATAGGCATCCACTGCACTGACCTGTGGCACCTTATCACCAGGAAAGGCCACCTCAGTGAAGCTGATTAAATACATGCACCTGCAGCCAGAAAGACAACACAACTGCAGAGCCCTGTCTGCCATTGACAGCTCCCCCAAGAGGATGAGAGGGAACAATGGGAGCAGGATCAGTGACCTGCAGAACAATCCCAGCCATGGTTCATCTCAGTGTGGGCAAGGCCAGCCTGAGTTTCTGAGCATGAGGAGGTCTTCCAAACTCTTGTAAGGAAAGTCCTGGCCCAGTCCCTCATCTAGGGCCTTCCTCCAAGTCAAGGCCATGTCTCTTCTACCTGGAGTCGAGAAAACTACTAACAACATACACACCAGCAGCTGCTACCACTTCAGGAACACCAGCACCAAACCAGCACTTCCTTACATTGCCTGATGAAATTTGCACACTGCTCCAAGACAGTTTTGCAATGCGCAAACTAAGGTCCAGAGGGGAACTGACCACCAGCCAGAAGAGGAAGGAGAGCATAGCAAAGTCCACAGGGTAAAGAACCCAGGCCTTTTGCTCAGAGATGACAAAAGGTGAATTTAGTCATCATGTGGATGTTCCAAATACACAAAAACACTGGCTGAGCCTGTGCCATGGTATATTCCTATAATCCCAGAACTCTGGGAGGCTGAAGCAGGAGGACCGCAAATACGACCTTAACTGGGCGACTTAGTAACTTGGCAAGACCATGTCTCAAAATAAATTTTTCAAGGTCTGAGGAATATAGCCCAATGCCAAGGTCTTGAGTTCGATCCCTAGTGTCACAAAATAAAATAAAAAAAAAAAAACAAGAAATAGTCACTAGAATCACTGTGCTGCTGCTATTGTGGATTAAATACTATAGGGTATGTGTGGGCTGCATCGGGGCCACCAATCTTCTCATGCTTTCATACAGAGAAATAAAATATTTCCATCAGAGAGAGAACCTAAAGAAATTTATGATCATCAAATCAGCACTCCAAAAAATTCTCAAGGATATCCCAGAAAGAGACAATGAAGCTAGCAATGACAAAAGGTCTAACAGAAGGAATGCACTACACACAGTGAGAAGTTAAGTAGAAGGGAAAGAAAGGGAATCAGAAACAGGAAAATAATTCAGTGACAGGAATTAGTCAGTACTTGTTAGTAATAACTCTCAATGTGAATGGTCTCAATTACCCAATCAAAAGATACAGATTGCCAGAATGGATCAAGGAACAAAATCCAAAGGTAGGATGTATACAAGAAACACATTTAACCCAAAAAGAAATTCATAGACTAAAAATCAAAGAATTGAAAACTACATTCCATGGAATGGGAACCCCTTCCAAAAAAAATAGGACCTTGTAGTCCTATTTTCAAACAAGGTGAACTTCAAGCTGAAACTGATCAGAAGAGTCAAAGAAGGCCACTACATATTGATTAAGGGAAAAATTCAACAGGAAGGGACAATTATTAACATATATACACCAAACAACATGCACCCAATTTTATAAAACAAGTACTACTGAACATAAAAGATCAGATACAGTAGTACTTTGGTTCATGAACTTGATTCTTTCCATGATTCTGGTTTTAAACCAAGTTGGCTGAGAAGCAAACCAAATTCAATGGTGAGGTTCAATGCTGACCATATGGGGAAATTTGATTCAGTTCTTGTCCAATTCAGTTTACTACCAGAATCATGGAGAGAACTGAGTTTCTGAAACAAGGTACCACTGTAAACATAAACACAATTACAGTGGGGGCCCACAATACCCCACTGTCACAGTTATACAAAAAAATCAACAAAGAAATATCAGAGTCAAAAAAAAGTTTTGAACAAATGGACTTTATAGATATGTACACAGTGCTCTACCCAACAACAGAATACACATTTTTCTTAGCAGCACATAGCACTTTCTCCAAAATGAACCACATACTAGCTAATAGAGCATGGTAAGTAAATGCAAAAGAATTAATGCATATTATCAGATCATAGCACAACAAAATTAGAAATCAATGGCAAAAGAAAATCCAGAAATTATGCAAATACTTGGAAACTAAGCAATACACTCTTAAATAACCAATGGGTTACAGAATAAATCAAGGAAGAAATAAGACAGTTCCAAGAACTAAACAATAATGCCAGTAAAACACACCAGAACTTATAAGACAAAATAAAAGTAGTTCTAAGAGGGAAGTTTATAGCTGTGAATATCCAATTCACAAATACAGAGCAAGCCCAAATAAATAACCTAACGATACACCTCAAAGTCCTAGAAAAACAAGAATAATCCAAACCCAAAGCTAGTAAAAGGAAGGAAATTATAAAGATCAGAGCAGAAATCAATAAAATTGAGACTAAATAAAATTACAAAAAAAAA